>LOJH01000966.1:15199-30596 GCA_001685095.1 Ellobius talpinus | reverse complement strand
GGCTAACTCTCACATCTTGATTTAACCCATTTCTATTAATCTGTATATCGCTACATGGCAGTGGCTTACTGGAGATTCTAACCAGTGTCCATCTCAGGTGGAGGATCCATGGCATCTCTCTCACTCTGCTTTCTTCCTCCCAGCATTCAGTTCTGTTTTCCACGCCTACCTAAGTTCTGCCCTATTAAAAGGCCAAGGCAGTTTCTTTATTCATTAACCAATGAAAGCAACACATAGACAGAAGGACCTTCTACACCAGCTGATTTGCATAGTGAGACTCAAAAAAGTGAGTCTCAAAAAGTCAATTATCCATACAGTCAACTGACCAACCTACTAATCAACCAACCAGCCAGCTATCCAAATAACCAACCAACTAGACAGATAATCAACCAACTAGCCAACTTTCTAACCAACCCATGCAGCAACTAACCAACCCACCAAATAACTAAACAATAAGCCGACGTGGAGTTTCCTGTTCTTATAGCTGTGCTCTGGACACTGACATGTTTCAGTCAGTCTCAGTGTTATCTCTGTCCCCTAGCATTTGCAATGGATGTGGAGATATGCCCATAGAGCAAATCTAGAGCCTTCCAGAGAAACATATGCCCCTAGACTTTTCAGTTCAACCACCAGCTCATTGCCCTCTCCAAATGGAAAACCACATGGGACGTCCCATTTCTGGCTTTCCAGCCCTCAATCTGCTTCTCCTTCCCCGTTTCCTTTGGCAACCTTAACACACCCTTCCCCAAGCAAGAGACAAAATACCCCTCTCCAAAGCAGAAGGAGCAACTGACAAAGGGAATGAGTAGTTTCTCAGTCTTTCAGATCCACACTGCTTGTTTTAGGAGCAACTGTGCACCTGTTGGGACCGTGCACTCCCTACTTCATCAAAGGGACAAGAGGCTGAGTGAGGCACCCCACTCCCATCCCTTTTCTTTCAAGGAAAGTCTAGCAGTTTTAACAAGGAGTAGGGGAAAGAGAAACGTTCCCTGACATTGCACCTTGCTGTGCAACACAGGCTGTGTCTGGCTGGGCTTGGCAGGGAAGGCTGTTTGGACAGGGTTTTCTTGTCCTTGCTCTCTGGGGTTGTTTTGGCTTGTTTCTTGTTCTTTAAGCCTCTTTGTTTGACCCTGGTTGTAAAGAGACTTCTTCAGGCAGAACAAATTTTGGCATAAGAAGAATACAGGGTGGCCATGTTTTCCTGGAATGGGTGGGTGGGAGCATGTACATATGGCTTCTTCTAGTTTTCTTTTTAAAAGTATATTCATCCCATACTGGTGATCTCTGATATGTTGGAGCTCTGTTTGGCCTGAACAGGTAGCACTTTGGGATGCCCCATCATGCACAGAGCAAATGGATGGAGCATGTTGGAGGGGAAGATACTCTAGGATTCTGCCCAGCCATCTTGCTTTGTTTTTTTTTTTTTGAGACACAGTTTCACTGACCAGCTGAGGATTTTCTCAAATTCACCATCTTTCTGTCTCAGCATCTTGGTGGTGAGATTGCAGTTCATCCCTCTGATCAGCCCACTTAGTGTCCTAAGACAGTGTCCTCTGTCTCATCAGGTTCTCTACCTTGAATCTAATCAGGTTCAATGTCCCAAAGGCCTTATGAACCTAAAGTTCCTGTGAGATGCTGTGCAGTGCGTGGGGGTGTTTGTGAGGGCCTTTAAGCTAGCAGCTCCTAGCCTTTCATGTGTAGTGCCCTGTGTTGGGGACCAGGTTGGTACGCCACTTAAGCCTGCAACTTTGGTAATAGAGTATTTTAGGCTGAATGTGTTCAAGTTGCTGGATCATTTATTTGCCTGAAAGCTGAGCTTCCTCACTGGGAGCAACTCAGTTGCCTTCTCTCCTTAGAGTCCAGAGTCTCCAAGTCACCCAAACAGTGTCCTAAGACTTCTCCTGGCCATTCTCCTCAGAAAGATGGATTTTCTTTTCAAATCCTTTATTTGGGGGTAAGTCCCCATCTCTAGTCCCCACTACTTTCTCCTGAGTTAGGTGTATATACCTAATTCTTACCCACCTTTGATATTCTCATGTAGAGTTGGGAGTAGGTGTTCCAAGTAGGAGAATCTTCTGGTGTGGGAAGTCCTTCTGTATATGTGTTGCTTTTATTGGTTAATAAATAAAGAAGGTGCTTTGGTCTGTGATAGGGCAGAAGGCGGTGTCAGAGGAAGCCATGTAACTGCTGCCAGAGAAAGATGTTCCAGAACCTTGCTGGTAAACCATGAGCCTCGTGGTAAAATATAAAATAATAGAAATGGGTTAATTTAAGATAGAAGAGCTAGCTAGCAATATACTTAAGTGATTGGCCAAGCAGTAGTTTAAATAATATAGTTCCTGTGTGATTATTTTGGGAATCTGGGTGGCCAGAACGAGCAAGTGGCCGCCTCCTACCACGGAGATTACATTCTGGCAGTTTGTTTTTCTCCTGTTAATCTGTCTTTCCTTAGTCTAATTTTCAGAGCTACAGCCAGGGAACCTGGAGGGGGGAGGGGGGAGAAGTTCCTTATGTGTTTACTAAATCTCTCAACAACATAAAAAACATTCAAAGATGGGAGCCAGCACCCAGCAGAGCTCCAGTTCCCAGCACCCACACCAAAATTCCTGGTGAACAGCTAACTGAATGTTAAACTATGTGCTACTAATATGCAAACTGACCTGAAATCGAGATCCCCAGTAAAGATGATGGGCTCTGGGGGAAAGTCAAGCGCATTTTAGAAGTCAAGGCAGCATCTGTGTGTGCAAGTCTTGAGCTGTCCCTTTAAGATGTGCTTGTGGGCTGAGTATATTTGCCTATTTACTATGTCAGTAATTCTTGTGTACACACCTCACCCACTCAGTGATTGTAGCTGTGTTCTTTAGTCCAGTACTTCACGGGTCAGCAGGGCCCATGAGGGCTTTTTCTTACTCGCCATTGAACACAAGAGAATAGTTAGGTTAGAAGCCAAGTGCTAAAGTTTCCAGGGTTTGGCCATTCAGTTCCTCCTGGGATCCTGTAATTTGAATCTGAATCTTGGCTGTGCCCAGAAGGGAGATTTTTATCTTCCTTTGACTACTTCTCCTTATGGTTTTGTCTACACTGCTGCCAGCCAGTGCCTGATCCTTGGTAATGTCTGCATTTGTGTATTTTATCATGTCTTTTAGTTGTTAGCAAAGAATGTCATGGAGGTGAGAATGCCCGGCTCCCACCTCTGTGCCAGGATCTTGCCATGTAGCCTTGACTGGCCTGGTGCTTACTATGTCGCCCAGGCTGACCTCTAACTTTTGGCGATCCTCCTGTGCCAGGCTCAGAGTATGTCACCATATCTTGCTTGGAAGAGAGTCTTAATGGGAGATTGCTGAGGTCCAGAGCTGACTTGGAATTTGAAGAACATGTGAGACTCATCCTGATATGTTCTTGCATTTTACAAGAAGGACAAATATTGTAATGTTGTTGTGCCCCCTTCTCTCAGTATTTGACACGGATTGCTTTTCCTCAGAGGATACTTCAGAATCTTTCTGCTTGGTAGCCCCAAGGGGTGGACCTAGGGGGATGGGAGATGATTACAGGTGAGGATCACACATGACACTGACTATTATATTAAATGCTATATCAAGACAACATTGCCTTTCAATTCTATATTATGTGTACTGATTAAGTCAAAGAGTCGAAAGTTTGGTTCTAAAAATGTTTTGTTGTTGTTGTTATTGTTGCTTTATTTTGTTTTGTTTTTAGTTTTTTGAGACAGTTTCTCTGTGTAGCTCTGGCTGTCCTGAAACTAGCTCTGTAGACCAAGCTGGCCTCGAACTCACAGAGATCTGCCTTCCTCTGCCTCCTGAGTGCTGGGATCAAAGGCATGGGCCACCACCACCCGGCTTTTGAAAATGTTTTGAATGTTTCTCTAATACTGAGCTTCTCTATTTAAAACCATTTCTTTTTCCTTCACCTCTTCTTCCTTCTTCATCTTAAAAAACATTTCTTAGACAGTCTTTGTTGTTGTTGTTTTGTTTTGTTTTTTGAGACAGTCTTGCCATGTAGCTCAGGCTGGTCTTGAGGGAGCAAGCTATGGGTTCCCAACCTTCAGCATTTTGCTGAAATTCACCCATATGCTGAAATTTCCTCCACTTTCTGGTGTTTATTTTCATAGCTATTCTCTGCTTATGATAAACAACCTTAGGTTTTGATTCAGTATTTGTGTCAAGAATCTTAACCTAAGAATGAAGATAAAAATGAATTGATTTAAAGATAGTAAGGGATTTTTTTTGAGTGGCCTGTTGAAGTGTGCAGGGAGAGCATAGATTTGGGGTGGTCCTCATTCTTCTCCAAGCATGGCACCCCTTCTCATTACTATCTCATTCCTCCCCCCCTTTCTCTCTAAAGGGGTATTTTCTACTTTGCCCAGCTTGATTTACTCTCTCTTCCTCTTTTCTTCTCTTTACCAGCTTCTACTGCTGGGGATTTCCTTCTGTGACTTATCTATCCCTCTATGTTCTTCATTTTACAATCAATGTCCACATGTCCTCTAGTTTGTCAAGGAATTCTAGGGTGAATCACACTGGCATAGCTGTGGGTCAGGCATGCTCTCTGCTTGCTTGGTCCGGCCATTTTAAACTTTTCTTTTAGCTCCTGGTCTCGGTGTGGATCACTTTTCCCCCTGTGTTTAACTGTTTGCTCCTCTTTGCTCATGGCCAGGTCTTCAGGGGTGGGCGCTGTTTGACTCATCTCAGCATTTTGTATGGAACCCAGGCCACCATAAATACATGGATGCATCCTAATATTGCTCGTAAGCTGAGCAATGTGTCAGCCTCAAAACTGTCAGAAGCATGTGAAAAGTATGAGCATGCATGAAGACACAGGAGGAGCCAGGCCCTGAATTCAATCAATCAATCAATCAATCAATCAATCAATCAATCAATCAATCAATCGACACAAGTGGAGGTTATAGGCACATGTACACATGCATGCACACTCCCTTAAACATAAGAAAAACAAAACCCCAAAACCCTCCGTGTTGGCGCATGGCATTCCAAGGTTAATGCTGGAACTATGAGAGAAGGGCTTACTGACTAGCACCAGGATGCAAAATATTGATGGTTGGTTGCTCTGTCCTGCTTGGCTGTTCTGTCCTAACTCTGGGGGCTGTTGAAGTCTGAAAACTGCACCCATCCCATCTGACTTACCCCGTCCCAGCGTGCACGCTCTTTCTCTGCCATCCTGTATTTCTGCTTACACTGATGGCTTAAGAAAACATGCATTTGTATGCTACGCATGACCAAGGCTGTCTCCTGTTGAATCAGATTCTCATAAAAACAGAGCGAAAAGGGCGTGGGTAGGGGAGCAAATGGGAAAGCCACAGAACATTCTATATTTCTTTTAGACCAATGCTTACTTTCTTGGCAGGCAAATGCTTTTTTCTCACCTTTTGACATACTCCTAATGGTCCCATTAAAATACATTTAGCCTTTTCTCCTTCCTCCATCTGCCAGCACTCTGTGTCATTTTGTGAACGTCAGACAGGTTTTAAGTTCCGAAAAGTAGAGAACAGGTTCGAGATGGAACAGGATCATATGTCTCCCCCACCTCAAAAACGTACCCCCTTCCTCATTTTGTTGTGCTGTGTCCAGTTGCACCTGGACCTGGAGGCAGTGGGGCAGCAGGAAGATGTCATTGCAGCCCGATGCTGAGGAGGTATTCCCAAGAAGGCTGAGGAGACCTCTTCTGTTAGGCGTCTACTGGAGCACGTATCTTGACTGTTATTCTTAGACATTTCCACGTGGCCTAGTAGAGATGGTCGCTAACATCCCTTCCATTTCTCTGAGTAGGTGATTTTCTATCTTGACTGGTGGGTGCTGTGGAACCTCTCAAATTCCCTTCCCCATCTCCCAGAGTGACACAAGATTCCTGCCTTTTTCTGCTTGTGAGGTATTGCATGGTGTGGTTTTTGAGGCCCCTGGCTCCAGCAGCCAAAGGAGGAGATTAGAAGGTTGTTGGGCCAAGCAGTCAAGAAGGGATCCAGTACTCTTTTCTTACTTCTGAAGACTTTCCAGGCGGTAGGAACCAAGCTAGTCTCTGACTCAGAGATTCGCAGATATTCAAAAGATGCCCATCAAGATGGCTATGGTGGGGGCCTGCAGAAGCACCCAGAGAGAAGGCTGGTCCACGGGAGAGCAAGAGGAATCCTGGAGCCAGATTCTGCTGAATTGATGCCTCAGAGCAGAGGAGGGGAACACCCTACCCTCTAAGGGCTGTTAGAACTGGCCTCTTGATGTTGCTTCTTAACTACATGTCTAAGGGTCTGGGTCCCCAGAAAANAAAAAAAAAAAAAAACAAACAAACCCAGAGCATCTCCTCTCAGCAAGTTGAATATCTATAATTTGAAAATGGAAGATCTCAATTTTATCTTTCTTTCCTTTTCTAGATAGAGTCTCATGTAACTCATGTTGACATCAAACTCAGTACGTAGCCAAGGCTGGCCTTGAACTTCTGATCCTCCCATCTCTACGTCTGGATAGTGCTGAGATTTCAGGCGGCTACCACTATGCAGTGCCGGGGATGGAACCCAGGGCTCTGTGTGTGCTAGGCAAGCACTCTGCCAACTGAGCTGCCTTTCCAGCCCCCTGAAAATAAATATGAGATGCTCCGAAATCTGAAAGTTTTTAAAGAGCTGACAGGGCTCTGCAAGTGGAAAATTCCATGCCTGACCTTATGCGACAGACTGCAGTCAGAATGCCGGCATGCCAAAAATAATGTAGAATTACCTTCAGGCTGTGTGTATGAAGTCTATACGAAGCATTAATGTGTTTCATGTTTAGACTTGAGTCCTAGCCCCATGATATCTCCATAATACATGGATAGTCTCAAGCCTCCTTCAGTCTAATACCAAATATTTGGGATTAGGGACACTGGAGGCACACTGCTGACATCTGGAACACAGAATTCGCTGTGGTGAATGCCTGCACATTGTAGGTTCTTTAGCGGTCCTTGCCTCTACCCCTGATCCCTATGACAGTAGCATCTTCCATCTAACCGTGACAACCCAAACATCCCCAGACATTTATAAACATCCTGTTTGGGCAGAATTAAGTCTGATAGAGCAAAGTGTTGTATTCTGTGGAACGTGATACCCATGGCTTTCTTTCCCTACCCCCACTTCCAAATGTATACATGCCGATTGGGCAGAGAGCAGGTGGGATGTCAAATCATCTGTTTTTAATATTTGAATTCCAGCCTCTTTTATTAGATTGAAGCTCACAGAGTTGTCATTCTTTTTGGATGTCAACATGGTTGGATAACAGCAATTTTGTATGGCTCAGCTTAATACGGGCCCATGAAATCAGATTTGTACAACCTCAGTCATGAGAGGTCTCAGGACAGGGTCATGCCTTGTGGTGTTCATTAAACACCCTAAGAAGTGTCCTTATGTGAGGAATTGCATGATTTGAGGCGGGCAAGTTGGGGTGAGGGGAAGGAGAACTGGAGAATGTGCTCGAATAAGCCTGAGAACAGAGCCAAACCATTGAGGAATACAGGGGACTGGGGATAGTTTTACACTTTTCCCTGGCTATGGGAAAGGGAAAACAATCCCACTGGAGTCGTAGGGCAGGAGGCTCTTTAGGAGCGGAGGGGAAGCTGGAGATTATGGGATGTCAGAGGACTGGAGGAGAATGGGCTCGCGTGTTCATTAGTCTTGTGTAAGCACCAACTGAGTTCTCTGTACAACATGCGGGACAGGAGTAAAATACCAGCAGGACTCTGGGGGCAGGGTGGGATTTGCCCGGGAACACACACAAACCTATCTTTAGTGTATTCTGAAAACAGAAGCAATGACCAAACCTGCTCTGGACATCTTCCCTTGCCCAGGTGGACTTCCCAGGGCCTATTCATCTGGCTCAATTAGAGTCACAGCAAAGTGTGAAATATGCGGGCAATGAAGATACGGAGTTGACATGTGTTAATAATTGTAATGGGCTGGGGATGGAATTCAGTTGGTAGAGTGTGTGCCCGACATTCCTGAGGCTGTGGGTGTGGAAGCATACACCTCAGTACAGGGGAGGTGGAGGCAGGAGGGCTAGAAATTCAAGGTTATCCTTGGCTACATAGAGAGTTAAAATTTAGCCTGGATTAAAGACTTTGTCTCAAAAAAATCATAATAAACACACACACACACGTTTGCAAAGCTTGAGTTCCAGGTATATACATACTTATTTGTGCTAGTAAAAATACTTTTAATTAAAGCAGGAGGAGCCATCATCTTTTTGGAGCGGCTGTGGGTACTTTCACCTGTGGCATTGATTTATTTTAGGTTTTCCCCCCTTCCTCGCCACTTCTCTTCTTCCCTCATTTCTCTGCCTTTCCTGCTTTCTTTCGTATCTAGCAGCCATGGCATCACCAGGCCAAGTTACCCCTACTCAGCAGGTTTCTCATCCTTTTCTTTACTGTTTCCTTCAGGTCCGCCTCTGAGTCTTATCTCTTTGCACACTGGTGCGTCGATGCCTGCGTCTCCATCTGGCAACAGAACGGCTGTTTACAGTTGGCTCTGGTAGCAGGCAGAAGAGAGACCGAAGAGGCAGTGGAGGGCTGTGTGGACTTGGAGTCCACACCTTAGTGACTGTAGAGGGGATGTGATTACTCCCGCAACAGCACACAACTCAAGGGGAGACCTGGGATCAGTTTACAGACAGTGCCATTCAGCATTTGCTACGTCACAGGGCTTGAATTCTGCTCTTCTAAACTCATGGCCTAAGATATTCTGTTGTGGGAATTCGTTCCAATAGCCAATTGTATGGGTGGCTTAGCCCAATGTGTGTGGTCTTCCCAAGAAAGCCCATGACCCTTCTTCCTGGGGTTTTACTGGGTCATGTATCTCCAGAGAAGACCACACCCATTGAGCCAAAAGCCTCCCTGATGTGGGATGCCCCTCTGAATGCTGTGAATATATTTTATTACCATTGGTTAATTAAGAAGCTACTTTGGCCTATGGCAGGGTAGAATATAGCAAGGCAGAAAATCCAAACAGAGATACAGGGAAAAAGAAGGCGGAGTCAGAGAAACACCATCTTGGGGAAGCAAGATGTGAGGTAACAAGCCATGAGCCTCATGATAAGATATAGAATGATAGAAATAGGTTAGTTTAAGTTGTAAGAGTTAGTTAATAATAAGCCTGTGCTAATAGGCCAAACAGTTTGTAACTGACGTAAATCTCAGATTGGTTATTCAGGAACTGGCAGGTGGGAGAGAAACCTCTAGTTACATCTCCCAAAACAGTTGGTTGTCAGATCAAGTAAGCCACTCCATACAATTGGCTATGGGACAGAATTCCCACAACAATGTTCCTTATCTGTGAGTTCTCCTAGAACAACGGGCTGTTACTAATGATTGAAATCTAGTAATCTTGGGTCAAAAATTTTACCTCCCAAGTAAAGATCAGGAATGGCTCCCACTTCTGCTTCCCTTTTTCCTTTTTAGGCCCTAATTTGCGCCTTGCACTGCAATCAGTAGGTCTGGCTGGACTCTTTAGTCTTTGTCTTGCTATGCAGCCCAGGCTGGCCCAAAACTCACTGTATAACTCAGGCTGGCTTCCACCTCAAGATCTCCTACCTCTACTTCTTGAGTGCTGGGATTATAGGTGAGTACAATACCCAGCAGGGCCAGGCTCATTTGTAAACCAGAAAATGCATGTGGATGTATTATATCATAGCTTTCTTAGGACAGCAATCCCCAGTACTGACTTAATATCTGAATCTACCTGTTCAGCATTTCAGTGGGAGGGAGTAAACAAAATACAGAAGAAAGATACTTCGTGAGCCACTCCTCTTGACTCCTTGTGTCGTAGGAGTGACTTTATTTTCTGATCCACTTGCCTGGCTCCTGATCAGGAGGTTGAAAGGAAGAAGAGTGTTCGTACACATCCATAGGTTATGTAGACAGAAGGCTTTTAGCTGTGGGAACTAGTGAGGGGAGCCCAGTAGGTAGAAAGAAACTAGTCTGGTGGACCCAGCAAGATGGAGAAAAGCCTTCTGTCTACAGGTCCAGACACAGACTACTGGAAGCCAATGGAAGAAAAGCTTGGAGACCCTTCACCTAATTTACATTTATAATTTTTAGATTTATTTTAAAAGGTGTGTGTGTGTGTGTGTGTATGTGTGTGTTGGGGGTATGTGTACGTGAGTGCAGGTGCCCGTGGAGGTGACCCCTCTGAAGCTGGAGTTAGGGTGATTGTGAGCCATCTGACATGGGTTCTCATCACTGATCTCGTGTCCTCTGTGGGAGCTGAGTATGCTCACGCTCCTAACCACTCTCTAGTCTCCTGCATTTATACTCTTACATGTGCTTTATGTTTTAACTGTTGTGTAAATGTTGGGTCTTGCCTTGCTTGTGGTGGCTCATGCCTGCAATCCTAGCATTTAGACTTTGAGGAACAAAGATGTCTATGAGTTTGAGACCAGCTTGGGCTACATAGTGAGTTTTAGGCCAACTTGGGATAGCCTTAGAGCATGTCTCTTAAAAACAAACCAACCTCAAATACCCTAATGACGACAAAGATAGCAAAACAAACAGACAACCATTTTAGATTTAGTGAAATGTGAGCTCACCTCCATATGTCTCAGCATTGCTTAGGTAAGTGTCTCCTGTGTTTTCAATAAACCAGGCAAAGGAAAAGAAGGAGGCTTAGAAGAGTTCTAAGGGCCAGGATGGGGGATGGAAAAGCAGGGTTTGTCCACCCAAAGGATCGAGGAGTCGGGGATCTGGCTCAGTGGAGAAGAGTACTTACTTCACAAGCACAAGAACCCTACTTTAAGCTCTCAGAGCCAGGTAACAAGCCAGCTGCAGTTGCAAGCATGCCTCCAAGTCCAGTGCTGTGGGGGTCAAATCAGGGAGATCACCGGGGCTTGATGCCTGCTAGCCTAGCTGTGAGCTCAGTGAAGGACTTTGTCTCAAGGGAATAAAGGAGATAGAGATACAGAGAAAGGGAGGGAAGAAAAAGCAGAGAGAGAGGAGAGAGAGAGAGAGAACTCTCAATAGTCAGATAACTTCCCCTGATCTCTGTACACAATGCTCATATAACACACACATATACATGCACACACACACACACACACACACACACACAAAGGAAGAAGAAAAGAAGCAAATCTGCATGGGACCCTAATACCACCAGCTTCATTGAATCAAATGTGTGTCAGCTCCATTGTGAAATCTATTCAAATTCTGTTTGCTTCCGTTCACTAGTGACATAGAGGAGGACACTGCAGGCTGAGGGATGAGTCAGCTTTCTGTTAGTGTATGCAACCCCCCCCTAGACATTCCACTTAAAAAGAAGGAAGGTTTACTTTGGCTCATAGTCTGTGGTCAGCTGGTCCTACTGCTGTGGCCATGTGTTGAGCCAGCACACTGAGGTGGGAATGTGCCAAGTAAGCTCCTTACCTTGAGGTAGCAGAGAAGCAAAGAGGGGCAAAAGGAGTGGTCTTCAGAGACACATCCCCAGTGACCTAACGTCACAGGCCCTACCTCCTAACAACACACAGGCCAGAGACCAAGCTTTCAACACTTGGGCCTGTGGGAGCACTTACCATGACTCTAGCAGCGCGCAGACATCTGGAATATGGCTTAGCAAGGGGCCTCTGCTATGCCGAGGCGTGGGCAATTCAGGACATCGGAATATATTAGCTATACACTACAGGGAGATTAGGGAAATAACATACGAATTTTCCCCTGGCAGAAGACAAGCAAAGGACATCTTCAAGCTTACTGAGGCTCTAAATGACCCAGGCCAGAGCATGCTACAGCAGTTGCTGGGCAGAAACTTTACGTGACACAAGGTCTGTGTTCAGGTCACACTGGGCCTGAGCGTCCATCTCCATCTGTCTTCCAGGGTGACAAAGAGCCAAGCCAGAATTGCCTGAGAGCACTTTTGCTTGCGCTCACAGCCGCTTCCCTCTCAGTGGTGTATGTGTATTTAGAGTCGCCAGAGTGCTGGCTCATTCACAAGGGAAGGGACGTCCCACTCACTTCCTTTATTGTGGCTTTAAGTGGACACTGTTCTTCTGATCCTCCTACCTTGAAAGTGCTGACTAGGGTCACTTGAGGCTGCTGTGCCTCACACTGGCGGCAAACAAGGCCACTGCAGTCCCATCAATCAGCCTGACTGGACAAATGCATTGAGACTTGCCTGGGTAGCAAGTGGGCGTGGGCGTGGCCCCCACTTGTCCAGCCTCTGGGCAGAATTAGTTCAGAGGCCCTGGTGTCCTTACTACAGTATGACTAGGTCGTTTTTTTCCCCCTTTCTCATTCATTCTTTACTAATTGTCTGCTGAAGCCCGGCAAGCTTTCATTGTGGACAGTTTCACGTCAACAGCCAAGACTCGGCATAGCACATGTCAAAGAGATGGCTCGGCTGTAGAGAAACAAAGAAAGCCTTCTTCTCTGCACTCTTTAGAAATGTTTAAGCTTTAATTTCTTTTCAATAGGTGATGCTACATGAACCATATGACTCCAACAAATAGTAAAAGCAACAACAACAAAAAATGAACAGACAAAGAGAATTACAAGCAGCTCCTTGCTGTCTAAGTGTGGAGCCTTGGATTTCACTTTACTTATTTCTGAGAAGGCAAGACCAAGGTGGGAAACTATTGGTCTTCCTAAGGTTGAGCCATCACCCGAGCAGTGGGTCTAGGGACATAGCTGTGGCTGCGTGACTCCTCCAACCCCTGCCCTCTGGAACGGCGATCCTCATCCTTTCTAATGCTGCAATCCTTTAATAGAATTCTTCATGTTGTGGTGACCCCAACCCTAAAATCATTTTCGTTGCCACTTTATCACTGTCATTTTGCCACTGTTATGAATCATAATGTCGATATCTGATACGCAACCACCGTGAGAGAGTCAGTCGACCTCCTAAAGAGGTCACGACCCACAGGTTGAGAACCAGTGCCCTAGTCTGCTGTACCTGTGTCTGCTCCTTGGAGAAGATGTAGGGGGATATGGGTTGTAGGGAGGGTGCTGTGCCCCACCCCCACTGAGAGATGGGACTGGGTGGGATGTATGAGCTCTGGACTCTGGGCAGGCTGTGATATTCAGTCATGAAAGAGGATGGCGGGAACCGGACAAGGCAGGACGCTGGTGGAGGGTGGTGAACGAACAAGACCTTCTGCCTAAGTTTTCCAAATGAGTCTGGAGACTGTGAAGAAGTAATGCATACTGATAATAAAGGCTAGGTAATTTATAGTAGCTTTCTGACAATTGCCTGTTTTCTCCACCAAAAGAAATTAAAAGATAGTCGTGATCACACAGTTAAAAAGAACATCAATTAACCAACAAGAAATCTGCATGGTTGAAAAGTTGACTGATCTTTAGGAAATGAAATTTGAGCCCACATTCTAGCTTGTCCCTCCTGATCCTGGGAGATAAACAGTTCTCCAGGCTGTAGAAATAGCCCAGTCTCCCCTTTGAGCTCCCACAGCTGCCATACTCTCTGAGAGCGGTTCTGGACCAGTATTATTAACAGGAGGGCTCAAGGAGCTGGATGGAGCCAGAAGCAGGACTCTGGGGCAACAAACACAGAAAGAGAACGTTCCAGCAGCTCCTTGTCAGTAAAAGGCACGCAGAGAGCTCTGCACTCCTTGGGTCTTGGCTTTCTGGCCCCGATACCAGTCTTCATCGCCACTGAAATATTTTCCTTTGAGATGATGGATTGTCACTGTCTAAACAGGGGCCCTTTCCCTCCTGGGTTCACCCTGCCCTTTTCCTGGGGACATATAAAGGGTTTGCTTGAAGGACCTTCCCTGGCGTGGCAGAGGGGCAAACAGAATCCAGGCTCTGTGGGCTCAGCCTGGGCTAAATAGCCCTTTCATTGAGCTAGTCAACACCTTTTGTTGCCAGACCCTTCAGAACTGATCTGGTATTAACCCGCTTTGAGATGGATTGGAGCGACTTGTGCTCCAACAGCTTCCAGAAGCGATGCAGGCTGAATACTGCTTCCTTTGGTTCCTCGCTCAGGGGATCTGCTTTTTTTTTTTAAAAAAAAAAAAACCCCGAAAGCTTGTTAGGCTCAATTTTGGTGGTAAGCAGAATACATAACCGGAGACAGTTAAAGCCTTTAGGAAGTTCCCACTTAACACATTTGCTTCTATGAATCTTCACATTTTTACATCCTGCCCTTCCTTGATTTTTGATTTCCTTTCTATGAAATTTTCATGAGGTGGTTCCTTCTGAAAAGAAAAATCTTAAATCACACATAATTATGTTTACTCAGACTCTATTTAGTGTATGACCTTGAAGGAACTGAGAGGGGAAGCCCCAGAACCGATGGAATGGTCCAGAATGGGCCACGGCAGGAGTGGGATGGCTCTGGAGCGGGGGTGGCTTTGCGGTCTGAAGATGCCCTCTGAGCTGGTTGTGTGATGCTTGGGTTGGCAGACCCTTGACTAGTCAGTGCTATTTAAGCTGGGAGATGGAGAACCCACAGACTACCTTGTCTGCCCGCAAATTTCCTTCTTTTTGCTAAAACTATTAACATTTTGCCTATAGGAAGATGTTCATACCATGTATGACAAACTCAGAAGCATTTTTTGTTTGTTTTGGTGGGATCGAGCAGGCACAGCAGACAGTGGGGTTCTAGGAAGAATTTTGCTCACATAAATGCTTTTGTTCAAACTTTCAAATGCCCAAATTAACTTAATTATTTAATTTAGAGATAGGATCTGGCTATGGTTGGCTGTTTGGGTTGTGTGCCTCCTGCCCGTCCTCTCCAGTGCTGGGATTGCAGGTGTGTACCATGGCTAACTCAGCCTCCAGATATTTTGTTCAAACTCCAAGTCCTTAAAAACCCTTTCACTGTTATGCCCATTGTGTTGCTAAGTTGGCAATGAAAACCAGCGAGGGCTTTTTAATCCACCCTGGCATCTGTCTTGTGCAGAAGCCTGGGAAAACATGCACGGTCTCATCCTTAAGAACCTGACTGTCTACTAGTCCGGGTGAGAGTTACGGGAAAGTCAACTGGAGAACAGTGGTTGAGGGACCTAATCTAGTTTCTAGTTCAGAGCTCTGCACATTAAAGGAGACCCGTGATGTCAGGCCACTCAGGGAAGTGTTAAACTCTGGTCATCAGAAGATGACACAATTTAATTTTAGAACTGGGAGAGAGAGAGGTTAATGTGATTGTTATGGTCTGTGTGCAGAAGGTGGGGCGTACGTCATGTGAATGGTGGGGAGAAAGAAATTGCATGCATTGGAAAGAGGGTATTCCAGGTAAATATCAACAGTGGAGACCGAAGGAACAAAAGCTGGGTTGGACCAAAGAGCATGCACTAGCAGAGGGCTGGTGGGAAGAAAAGTGGAGTTGCAGGAGGTTGAAAATCAGCTGGAGCTGGGCGGTGGTGGTGCACGCCTTTAATCCCAGCACTCAGGAGGCAGAGGC
>LOJH01000965.1:17873-48123 GCA_001685095.1 Ellobius talpinus | reverse complement strand
TGGAAGAGCAGGCAATGCTCTTAACCACTGAGCCATCTCTCCAGCCCCCTAGTTCTGGTGTTTCTGAGTGTAGATAAGAACAACAATCACTTGGACAAATTGGTTTTTTAAACGAGAACCTTCACAGCCCCCAGCACTTGTCATTAATGTGATTGTGGCCTCTACTCACCGGCCTTTATTCCTAGTCTCGCCCTACAAATGGCAAACTCCCTAAAGCCATCTATAGTGCTAACAGACTTCCACCCCAGTCTAACCTCTGACCGTTTGCTCCCATCTGGCTACGGGGAGAAGACTGGAGGACACAGGAGAGATAATAGGAGAGCAGGACACTGGATGGTGTGTGTGGCAGTGGAGACAGACACACAGGTGAAGGCAGGATGGAGCCCCAGCCTAGAAAACCAGAGGAGGGAGAGCAAATTGAGGATCCGGCGGGGCAAAGACTGACGGGCTGATCATGAAGGATGAAGGGCTAGGGGTCCAAAGGAAAACCCAAGCAGAGGTAACTCTCCCATGGGAAGACAGAGGTCCTTGTGAAAGGAGAAGAGCTGACCGAAGAGCATACTGTGCACCAAGCAAGTGATCCCCATAGGGGAGGCATTAGTCAGCAATGTCTGTCACTAGTCCTGTGACTATGAGAAAGTCATTTCACCTTTGGGTGGCTCAGGCATCATCTCCACAGACTGTGAACAGGGGGACTGGAGAGATGACTTGAGGCTGAAGAGCACTTGCAGAGGACCAGAGTTCATTTCCCAGAGATCCCTGGGGCAGTTCACAAACCACCTGTAACTCCAGCTCCGCGAGGATGCGATACCCTCTTCTAGTCTCCAAGGCAGAATCTTGTTGAGAACTCTAAAATATATCAGGTCATGAACCCAGGACATTTAAGAATCTTACAAATGGGGCTGGAAGGATGTCTTGGCAGTTAAAAGCACTTGCTGCTCTTGCCGAAGACCCAGGATCATTCCTAACACTCACATGGTGGCTTATAGCTGACTGTAACTCCAGCTCTAAGGGACCCAGTGCCCTCTTCTGGTCTCTGCAAGAACGGCAAGCATATATGTGGTACATGTACACATGCAGGTGAAACACTCACACACATTTAAAAAGCAACAATATTTAAAAATAATCTTGCAAGCATTCTGCAATAACCAAACCATTTCCCTAAGAAGAGGGGCCTTTCTAAGTAACCTGCTGCTCTTTCATCTAATGGGGTGCTATATAATTTGGTTCACTGAAAGCTCACAAAAAAAGTGGTTTGCCAAACTGAGTTTTCCAAAACATAAAACTTGAATAATAATAAT
Source organism: Ellobius talpinus (assembly GCA_001685095.1). Lineage (NCBI taxonomy): Eukaryota > Metazoa > Chordata > Mammalia > Rodentia > Cricetidae > Ellobius > Ellobius talpinus. Next base: position 46,822 of record LOJH01000965.1, on the reverse strand, counting down.
AAACACTTTGGGTGCCAAAACATATAAAGATCCTAAGTCAGCATAGAAAACTTCTCACCTATAGATACCAGATTACTTAAAGACAAGAAACTATAACCTACAGAGAGAATTCCAGAACTCAGGGAGCAAAATTAAGAACACATGTGAATGTGCATATGCTCATCCACATCTACACACACACACACACACACATGTGAACACACATAAGCACATACACAGAAACACACATATATACACATACATACACAAAGATGCACACACATACACATGTATATATACATGGACACATAAATACATGCAGACACATGTACATAAATACAGACAAATAAATTTAAAAATACATTTATGAACCAAGAACAACAGCAGAGCCCCTCCTAGGCTATCCCACGAAGAAGATGAGGTCGTCCTTGCTTGGGGCAGGGCCTGGCACATGAGCCACAGAGCCACAGTGAGTAACTGTCCATTATGATTGTGAATCTGTATGATTGCCCAAGGGACAACAAATAATAGTCTTGCTTAATCAAGAAAAATTAGTGAGATTCAGGGTAGCTGAACTATATCTGAGTCCACATACCCGTCATGCCTATAAATAGCAGAAGCAGGTCCACAATCTCTGTCTCTAAATTCCCAAGTCTGTTCTTTCCAAAGCACACCTCTACATGACACTCCAGGAATAAACCAACAGTATTGCTCCTAAGGGGCTTACCTCCTATGGGAAGATAGGTGAGCAAGCATCCAAATGATTCTAAATGTGTTGTGGTGTCATGAAAAATAATCCCCCTGGGTCTCCATCCCTCTCCAGGCATAAACTCCACCCTTCAGGGGTATTGATGGGCATGGTGGAGAAGAGGGAAAGTGCTGTTGTGTGGAAAGGCCTCTTCCCATGGATGCTGGCCCTACTATGATGACAGAGTATGGCTGTATTCAAGTGAAGAGGGACCCAGGGCTATGACTGATTCTTGTAAACTAAGCTGAAATAGGGTCCAGTGCAGTGGGCCAAATGTTTGTGCCTTCCCCACCCAGCCATACCTTGAGATCCTAGCCTCAGTGTGATGGCACTAAGAAAAAGGAGGAGTCTAGAATAGGAGGGAAGAGGACTCATCAGGACACTAACCCCATGGATAGGGGCTCCCTCACCCTTCTTCCCTGTGAGGTTACACTGAGAGAGCATCTGTCTGTGCACCAGGAGGCAGGACCTCACCAGATATTGAATCTCTCAGTGCCATGACCTGGACCTTCCTAACCTCTGGACTGCAACAAATCAATGCCTGTTGTTCACAAGCCACCCAGACTGCAATATTCTGTTAAAGCATCCTGGGTGGACTGAGACATCCAATCAAGGCCAGCTCTATGAAACAGGGCATTAGAAGCTCACTCTTCTGCCCAGGTCAGTAGACAGTCATAGTGAGATCTGAAATCTGGCTTCTTAAGCCTAGCAGGATCCTCAGCCCTGTTAGGAATAGAGTCCCTTCTGCTGCTAAGTGTACAAATATCTTCTTCACTTAGGAAGAAATGGGTACAAGACAAATGTGTACAGGGATGTCTGCATCCCCATATGCACACTTACGGCCTTAATAAATTAAAATGGGTATTTATACTGTTTCTGCTATTCACAAATAGCAAAAGACCAAGAATCTCTCTTAAACAGTCTTGGTGTCCTGTAGTCTGGGGCTGCAAAGACATGGCTCATCATAAGCACTATTTAAACAAGCACCCTGTGAGTGACTTGCTGCCTGGATGAAGACCCTGTAGCTCAGGGTCCCCTCTCCCACCCTCTGTGATCCCTGGTCTTTAATGCCTCCTTTTTGGAAGACTTGACAAATGCTCTCACCAGCATGAGAACACCAATAAGCCTCTGCAAAGTGCCCACTAAGAAAGGAGTCTGTAGTTTTCCATCATTTAGGGATGAGGCATGAACACTGGGATATAAAGCACAAGGAAGACACAGGATTTCTCTCTTCCTCTCTGGCCTGCTTAAAATGCTCTGCTCCAAAGAATGGGCTGAGCCCTTCGAGCCACCTCCAAGATGACAAAGCCCTAAAGACACCAGAAGAAGCAGGTCATCCTCAGCCACAAAACCCAGTTCTAGCAAGCTCGACACCAGTCAGACTTTGAGCATGGCTGCAGGAGACCCACTGATCCTCAAGCTAGGACCCTTATCACTAACCAGCTGAAACACCCCGGCTCTGAGGGCAATCCAATCCAGCACCGACTGTATTTCATGGCTGAAAAAGCCACTGATGGGCTAAGTCGTGTTTGCTATCTAACTAAATTGTAGAGGAAATGATGTGTGAATGAGAAAATTCTAACACAAGCGTGGATCACATCTGACAACTTCGATTATGGCTTTGTTTAGTTAAGCGCTTGTGCATTCTAATGAACTGTTTTATGGAATTATGCACTGGATCTGGTGTTTCCAGCTGTTGTTCTGTAGTCTCCCTAGTAGAGGTGACGTCTGGGGACCCTCCCTTTGGGGCTGGTCTCCCCACAAGTCTGGGGCTCAGGTCCAGAGCAGGCAGATTGTCTAGTTAAGTAGGAAAAGAATAGCATATATTCTCCCTCTCTAACTTGCAGACAAAGAAAAGAAACTTCCAGAAAACACAAGGACATAGACGAGGACTATGGTGATTAATCTTCAACTTGGGTGGATTCAGCATCTCCTAGGAGACTGGCAATGTGCACTTCTGGGAGGGGCCGTGACTGTTTTCCAAGAGGAAAAGTGAGGAGGAAAGACACACCCTTAATGTGAGTGGTACCATCCATTGGACTGGGGCTCCAGTTGGGATAAAAGGGAAGAAATAAAAAAATAGACAGACACCGCTCTTCCCTTTCCTGTTTTTTGTTACTTCAGAAATGAACAGCAACCTGTTCCTGAAGCTCCTGCTGCCATGGTTTTCCACCCACATGCATGAGACCAGATGACTCCCAGCTAACTCCACCATCACCAAGAGCCTGCGAGTTTGGTCTCATCAATACAGAGTTAGGTTAATATGATAGCTAGTTAGGCATGCTTGCAATGTGTAGTTTATTAGAAATGAGGTCCTATGCAACCATCAGTCAGAGCCAGTGTTCAGGCTGCTCAGAAGAATTGTGCCAGCTGTCCTGAGGCAGTAGAGAGCCCTGTATTCATCAGCTTCTCCACACACAGACCCAGGAAAACAAAACAAAAAAAGCCCCTGGCCTGCACTCCTTGGAACGTCCAGGTGCCTGTTCCTCCAGCATTGCGGTCTAAATGAGCACTGTGGTCCCCTTCCTACACTGAGGACAGCACTGTGGCAGCTGAGAGGGCTGCCCAGCTGCCTCAGCGAAACCAAGCCTGGATCTGCTCTAGCACTGAAAACAATCCCATGGGGAACAAAAGAGGGCTGAGCCCACCCAGCATCTCCACATACAACTGTACAGACTATCTTATACAGGGGCTCCTGGGATGGCAGTGGACCAATCTAGCCCACACCCTGCTCACAAAATCAAGGCTCATGGGCTGTGCCTGCAGAGAGTGTAGACAGCCTTCGGGTCCCAGGGGAAAACTGGCTAAGAATTTAGTGAAAGAGCTCTTTAGGCAGGCACAGGTGACTGAAGTAATGGAGGGACAGAGACACCTGGGTTCCAAGAGGGGAAGGGAGACCAGTGATGCCTGAAGGAACTGGGGGAGGGGAGGGCAAACTTCCAGGATCCCAGCTGGAGCCCAGATGCAGCTTTTGTTCATGGAAGGACGAAACCACTGCCAGTACTCCAAGCTTGTCACTCCTACACAAGAACAGGGGCCAAAAGCCTGGCTGGTGTGGCCCACAGAGACTGGATTCTTGAATCCATGAAGCATCAAGTTGTTTGGGGCACAGTAAGCTCTGGAAGGGCAGGAACTCAGTGTGCAATCCCCATAAAGGTCCACACAGGGCCAGCTAGGACCATGCCTACCTCGTACCATCCTTTTGTGCCCTGTCCAATACTCCACCTTCCCTTGGGTGTCTCACCTGGTCCCCTTGTTAGCAGGATGTGCCACACACTTCCCCACACAGAGTCTGCCCCACCTCTCCTGGCTGCAGAAGACGCATTCCAAAGATGGGTATGATCATCAGCAATCAGGAAGGTCTGGAGTCCAGTTTTCTGGAAGTCCCTCTGTTGGCAGACATACAGATGTGAACAAGGCTGACCCAATCTTGCAATGTACCCAGTTTGGGACTGTCCTGATGTGCTCAGGATGGTCTTCTGTGACTAAGGAGAGAATCTGAAGCAGGGCTTGGTGTCCTAGTGGGTGTAAGAGTCTCCAACGAAGGGTCTGAGAGCAAATGGCAGCAAAGACCTCGAGAAGCAGCTATCCCTAGGGGTCAAGGCCTGCCAATCTTCTTGTCTGTGTGGTTCAATCTGGAAAGAGCCCTAGGCAAAGTTCTTAGGTGAGCTCTTTAACGAGCATACCTAAGGAACTTATTACATGCAGCCCTAGAAGGCCATGGAAGAGTTGGCATACTTAGTCCTCACACATCGAGGCAGGCACAGTTCCCTTCTTCAGCTTACAGATGAGGAGTCTGAAGCACAGATGGGGTCAATCTCCTGCCTCAGATCATCCAGGGAGCAAATGGAAGAGCATTTGCGCATCCTAGTAACACAACCCTGGGTTACACTCTCACCTGGTGGTAGCCCTGTCCTCACAGCTCTGCCAGCCCCAGGCACTGGGCAGAGGGGCCTTGCTCCCTTTACCTAGACATATAAGGCTTCTCTGGAAAGACACTCTGTGCCACTCACTGAATGAACATTAACAGAGATGGCCAGGGCTTTTTCTTGGCTGGGGGCAGCCTTTCAGGAGCAAAGGTGGCAGACAGAAGGTCCTGAGAGAAGGCTATGGGAACTGCGTGGCTGTATAAAAGCAGGATGCAGGGCTGGGCTGCTGGAGAGCTAGCTTGCATGCCAGGGAAGAGAGAGAGCTTCCTAACTTGGGTGGATCCTCAAAGCTGTCATGGCTGGGATGAAGGGTGGACTGAAGGGACTGAAGTCTCCATCATGGCCAATGCATCTGGGACTAACTGCCTAGCCACACCCATCCAGGAAATGCCCTTGCTTCTGGCTACCCAGCTGGATAGTTCTGGGTCCATTTTTTTCTCTCATCATGATGATGGCCAACAATGCCTGGGATCTCCCTGAGGAAGGAGGGCTTGGGAAGGCCCTCTTCCTTAACTTGGACCATAAGTCTCCCCACTGCCTAGCTCTCTATAATGGATCCCACATGAGCTGACTCACATACATACGCCCACATGCACATACTACATTCATACACACATATGCACACACATACACATAATGGGCACGCATGCGCACATACACACATTCACCAGGTCTAAGTTCTCTCAGAAAGCCTTTCAAGTTCTGAGTTTAGATAAAAACAGAAATCAAAATTAGCAAACACTGTAAAGTTATAAGGCAGGTAAACCCAGAAAGACAGTCTGTCCTCAGCTCTGGGGAACTATGGGTCTGACCAACACAGAAGGAAGGGACTGAAGGATAGCGGGAAGCTTAGGGACTTCCAGAAGAGGCAGAGAATGGGGTTCTGTAAGGCCACGAAGGCATCACCAAGTCTTACTTGAACATGGATGATTCTTCCCCCCCCACACAGGATGATTCTTAAACATGGCTAATCCTACAGGTACTGGGCACTGTGACAACCCCCCATTTCAGCCACCAAGGCCCCAAGAACTTAAAGTACCTGGCACTGAGCCACCATCTGATTGATGTAGCCAAGATCACATCTCTAATCGGAACCTGTTCGATTGACCTCCATTCCCACTGAGACTCCAAAAGCCAGGAATCCTCACACTGAGATGCAGTCTCAGGTGGTGTCTGAGACTCATGTAGTCACTCAGACCACTCAGGTGGTCTGAAATGGCAAATGTCCAGCAAATGAAGAAAGACACTGGGTTCTCTAAGATCCCTTTCAGCAGCATGTGTCCATTTAATTTGACAAGCACACTGCAGGGCAGTATGTCATTTATTTATGTGTCCCTCCTCCATAAAGACACAGTGCATGACTGCCAATGATCATCACCTGGCAGTGCTCCCCATCCTCAGGAGAAGGCTTCCTTGCTGACGTTGGCTTTGGACATACAACTTGCTTTGATCATTGGGACATGATGCAACCTGCCCCTGGGGAAGGCCTTAGAGGACACTGCATGGGAGAATCAGGCTATGCTTTTAATCCAGTAAAACAGCATATTCCAAGTGAGGGTTGATCTTCCCGTCTGCACCTCATATGGGGAAGGTATGGTGAAGAACCTTGCAAGGCTGGGGCAGCCACAGGTCTCTCTCCCCTCCAGTGTTGCTGTAATGACAGATGTCCCCCAGTCATGGGGCTGTTAGTACAACAAATGGGTGACAATATGCATATGAAAACCTCTCCACAGCCCTGCCTCCCAAAGAAAGGGAAGACATGAGAATAAGACCCTGTCTCTGTGCTCAGGGACACTAGGTGTCTGGGACACTCTCAAGTCAGAGCTGGTACAGAGAATGAAAATGTTTGGAAGGAGATCTTATATGCGATCTCCCCTAGGAAAACAGACAGGAAGCCTGCCTGGGTCCAGGATGCTTCCCAGAGGAAGAGATGTAGACGAGATCATAAAAGCTAAGTCCAGCTGTATCAGAGAAGCTCCAGAGGAAGCTGCACAAATTCAGAAAGGGGAAAGTATACAGACCGATTCATCTACATTATACATGAATGCATTCATGTATTTAAACACATGCATCTTTATATGTGAATATATTCATCCACATTTGTGTGAGAGCTTACCCATTCTGGGAGTGCTATGGTACAGGAAGAGTGACAGCAGGAAATTTCAAAGATAAGATTACAATGGGAGAGATTCCAAGGACAAGAACACTATGACAATATGTTTACAACCTGATTTTCGAGGCACAGGGTCTAGGGTGGGGCAAGACTGGGAGTTTCCCACATCTCTCTGTGTCTTAGAAATGTCACACTGTTGGAGGTGGTGTGGAGGGTGACGGGGGAGCCCAGAACTCAGGGACCAAGACGGATTAAACCAGCACCAGGTAATTAGGCCCTAAACTCAAACACCGGCACCGTGAGTTGGTGAGCTAGCAAAGTACCTCCAGGGTGGCATTAGTGAACTGTGCTAGGCAGGGGATGGAGGACGTTCAGTACAGATCTTGCCACTAAGTGACTGGTAAAGTCACTAGCACATAAGGGAAGATTTAAAGGAGAAAGAGTGAAGAAAGCTAGTGATCTGGAGTTGAACCCACATTTAGGGGGTGTCCCTGGAACATCCATGTGGAGGTATTTGGTTGGCAACTGGAAGATGGGGAGGAGTTTTCATCATCCTGACTGGAGAAAGGACTGGAACAGGTTTAAGAAGGGCCATGGAGGCAGAGTGCCCTGTACTGAGAGCTAAGAAATGGCTATAGGGAGGTGAAGCCAAAAGCAGCCCAGGCAAGGGCTCAGGACAGCTGGAATGAGAGAAGCCTGAATTATGGCCATGGAGTAGTCATTGGTGGGTGAAGTGGTGTGTCTGTGTGACCATGGAGCACTGTGGCTTTATGGGTAAACCAGGGGTTCATGGGGTCCTTGATTTTCCTGTCAAGCTCAGCTGTTGGTTTCTAGCATTTATGGGGCATTGTCTTCTGATAAATATCAGCAGATGCCTTATTATTAGTGGAAGTAATAAATAGCCACATCATTCTTGCCTTTAAAAATAAGAGTGTGCCTTCAGGAGACTGTGTCACACATACCACAGTAAAATCAGCCACCGTATGGGGGCGAACACAGCTAAGTTCTGCCCCATCTAGACTTCCTACAGGTACACTGGAAGTCACCAGGAACGCCATTCCTAGGCCAGCACTGGCATCCTCAGCATGGGATGCAGGCAGCTGGGATGGCCTATTCATCAGTGTTCACGGTAGAGTTCCATCTAGTGCAGTGGTTCTCGACCTTCCTAATGCTGCGACCCTTTAATGCAGTTCCTCATGTTGTGATGACCCCCAGCCATAAATTTATTTTTGTTGCTATTTTATAACTATAATTTTGCTACTGTTATGAACTGAAATGTGATGTATCTGTATTTTCCAATGGTCTTAGGTGACCCTCGTGAAAGGGTCATTCAACTCCTAAGGGGGTCGCTACCCACAGGTTGAAAACTGCTAATCTAGAGGACAGCAGGGTTCATTTAGGATACACATCTTCTCCAGGGTCAAGTACAACATGCATTGTGTTTTTCTTTTATGACTATTCAGGCTTTGACGTTAGGTTGCCAGTGACCTTAGAACCACCAGTCAAGAATGGTTGGGGTCCAGCCACGCACATCCTGTATGGGAATCATCCCAAAAGCCTTAATTGCCTTGGAGGTGTTCCCCCAAGACGAAGCAAAGAAATGCCTGTCCCAATTGCCATCATAGTTTTCCTGTAGGTGAAGGAAAATAAACCCATAGTGACTCACGATCTGCGGCTGGGTTGGGGGAGCCCTCTTCCCCTGTAGATACTTGCTTATCTTTCATATTTCTGGTCTAAAGTGGCCAACTCCTTCAAGTACCAGAAGGAGAACAGAAATTATTATTCCTAAGTGGTTCTTCAGTTAACAGACTTCTAAGGAACTTTCCAGGGGAGCTTCATTCAATAGAACTGATGGCCCATGCCTTGCTGCATCAAAGCCCATGCCCCTGAAAGTCGGTCTCCACACAGATGCCAGGGTGAAGCACTGGCCCATGAAAACCTCTTCATAAGCAAATATAAATTCATATTTTTAAAATTCTGACTCTAAATGGATTCATATGGTCAGGTTTTAGTTTCTCAAACAGAATTTTTTAGACCCCTCAAATTTTCACAACCTCATGAAGCCAAATATCAGTGGGCTCTTTGCCTGAGAGATGCCAGTTATTCTCACTGTTTTCTCAGTGACATAAGACTGACACACTCAAGTGTCCTGATGGGAAAGAGACAGAAGAGTCCTTGCCACTGGCCAAGCCACCATCATCTCTAGAGTCCAGGTTGGCAGGCTGCTGGGTATCTGTTGATTGAGAACTTCTAATAGACCAGATGCACTACGTCACATCTTAGTCAATCTTCCCAATGTTACTGAGTGGGTCCTGTGGTTCTACTCATTCCACACCTGAGTTTTGAAGACTGTTGCATAGAGAGTTGGTATCACTTGAATTATTCAGGGATCCAAAGAGAAAGAGAAAGGCCACCCAAGCAAAGAGACAGCCTGAAAAAGCTATGGAAATACAGAATACAGTGTATCGGGGGAAGGGCACTGACTAGGAAGGGGATGGCACAAAGAACTTCAGCAGAACTGACTAAAAGCAGACTAGGAGATTCTCCACAGAGAGGGATCCATGTCAAGCTGGTGAGCCTGGGGCTCTGGCTCTAGAGCCTGGACATGCAACAGAAGAGAGAAGTGGGCAGACATGAGACAATAGGAGTGACACGGTTGCCACACCATGGACAGCAAGAGCCCTGCAGATAAAGAGACGGTTACATCGTCTCACAAGCTCTATAAAGAAGCCACCGAAAAAAACAAGGTCAGAAGTCTGATTTGAGAAAGGCCCCTCTGAATGGTGGGAGGGTGATGCTGGGCTCCACAGATGGGGGATGAGGAAACTGCAGAAGAGCAGCAAGGGATGATGGGAGATGAGACCTGAGTGACAGGGACGGGGAAAGAAAAACAGTAAGAGATGAGAAGAAACCTGAAGGCAAGCGAAACTGCAGAAGTGGGGAACCAAAGGGCTATAGAGAGACGACATGTGGGTTTGTGCTAATTCCAGGCTGACCATGTGGCGTAAACCATTGATAAGACCAGAGGAGTGAGTAACTCAGTGTGCTCAGTCAGTTTGTAAAACTCAACTGCAGCAAGCAGTAAACCCAGTGGCAGGCTTGGATCCAAGAGAATGCTTGCAAGTCAAGCTGGTGAATGCCCACACTCAGATCATCCCAAAGAACATTAAGGAATGTGTCGACAATTAAAGTTTCATAGGAGACAAAGAGGGCTTCCCTGACCTTCTCCCAGGTTTGACCTCAGTTAAAGTCACAGGAATCATGAAATCCCATGATCAGGGCTTTCTAAGGGTCTGACAAACACACAGTGAAGAATTGGAGCGTCCATCTGACTTGCTGCCCCTTCATGCAGACTCCCTTCATGGCAAGAACAGAGAAAGAGTTCAATAGCAGACAGTCTGTGTTGATGAGGAAACCAAATGCCAACTAATTAACCGGACGATAAGGAGCTAAGTAACCACAATAATAACTAAACTCACCCTTTGGAATGTCAGTCCCTTACCCAGTCCCTCTTTCCCTGTGACTCCTGTCCCTCAGGTACTCTTCAGATCTCTACAAACATCACAGCCGTGGAATCTCAGGAGAACCTGCCTGTCTCAACAAAGTGAATCATGAGCTCGGGCTGAGTTGCCTCAAGGACTGAGGAGGTTACTTCCGCCTATGCCAGCCTCTCATCCTATCCTTGAAGTCTTATGTACACAGGCTACAGAGGACCACAGGAGCCTGGACATCTAGCCAGCAGCCACACCACTAGGAAGAGCTAAAACCAGGACCTGAATAAGTCAGTCAGTCTCCAAGTATTGTCATCCTTACCAAACCCAATGATATTGATGTCACTGAGGTCTGCTCAGAGGCCACCATGCGGTTCTCTGAAGCAGAGACATACGAATTTCCTGAAGAGTCACCAGAGCAAGAAACTTACAAAATATGACCAGATCACACATGAGCCATGCCCCACAGCAGTGAGGCAAGGCTCACCGTGGACACCCAGGTCCCTCCACGCTGCCCTCCCACACTATCCCTCTCCAAACAGCTATTTATAAATGCTATCAGTGCACACTGAGCAGACGATTCTGGCTATCTTCCTACACTTTAAATAACTAAGTTATGGGTGAAGGCAATAGAATGGAAATGTTATCCAATAGGCTTGGCCTGGTACATGGTGGATGCCTCTCCCTTCTGCCTCATTATCCTGCCTCTCCTTTGTGCTCCCAAACAAAGGAACGTGGGCAGGCAGCCACAGCCTACTTAAGCTTGGCTGGCAGATGGAATGGGGCCAACCCTCTCCCAGGCCCTCTGGGGAATGACACTGCACGTTCTGTGGTGGAGTCAGAGCTGTGTGCCACCTCATTCATCCCCTTTGCTCCTATTTCAGGTAAGGAAGTCAAAGCCTGGAGAGGTCAAGTGACTTTTGCCCAAGAGCACGCATATAAGAAGTGAAGCCAAAGACTTGAACTTGGCTACTTAGCAGGCACAAGGGCTCTTGGTCACAATAAGTTAGTACTGCCAAGTGTAGCAGAGGATTCTGGCACCAAACTGAGGGCTCCCGAGGGAAGTAGATGTTCAAGGAGACAGATGATAACCATGAGAAATGCCAGGTTCCTCCTGCTGTTGGATAATGGTCTTGTACACTGTAAAGATTTGTCACTCATATTGGCTTAATGAAATGCTGATTGACCAGGAGCCAGGCAGGAAGTATGGGTGGAGCGATCAGACTAGGAGAATTCTGGGAAGAGGAAAGGCAGAGACACAGTCACCAGCCAGATGCAGAGGAAGCAAGATGAGAATGCCTTACTGAGAAAAGGTACCAAGCCACGTGACTAAACATATATAAGAGTTATGGGTTGATTTAAGTTGTAAGAGGTAGTTAGTAACAAGCCTGAGCAATAGGCCAGTTTATAATTAATATAGGCCTTTGTGTGTTTATTTGGAACTGAATGGCTGTGGGACTGGATGGGACAGAAACTTCCATCTACACCCTCCAGAGAGGGAGTTGGATTTCACAATCTGTGTAACATAGAAGGAGTAAGGAGAACTAGACAAACCATTCTGCCTCACCCTTGACTTGAGCGATGGTTTTCAATCATCTCACCAGTCCCTCAACAAACACTTGCTGAATGCCCACACAGTCTAGAGTTTGCGGTGGTGCTGTGGATGCAACCATGGATATGACACAGTCCCCAGATGCCCAGACAACTAGGACATAGATAAGGGACCTAGGGAAGGCCTACCCACTGTGTTCCCCTCATCATAATTGGCAGACAGCTGGAACCGGTCCCATCTTTACTGGAGTATCGACACTGTGTTAGAATATTCACCCACAATACAGCCTGTCCTGCCACTTGTTCTTCAAGATACTCAAGTGTCCTCTAGATATCTGATTCTGCTGATGCTGCCTAGGCAGGAGTGGCATGCTGAGTCTTCCCAGGGACATTGTTGGCTCAGATCTTACAGTGCAACCTCAAATCAGCCTACCAACATCTTTGAACTGTCATTTCCTCCTCATCAAGTTAGGACTGAGCAGAGAGTTCCATAGGATCCCTTCCCATGCCCGATGGATATCTATGCAACCCTCGGTCCACAGTGCAGGCTTCTTAGATAATAAGTAAGTTGGAGTTGACCAGGGCACTGCTGTTTCGTGGGGAAAAGCAGGTGAGTCTGAGCAAGCAGGCTGGCTGGCATCTAGTGCCCCGTGCATCCTGGGCACATTGGTAAGCTCTCTAGCTCAGAGAATCCTCAGCTTACCCATCAGGAACACCCTGACTTGTGGATAGGGCAATGTACAGGTGCAACCTCCTACCCCTCTCTTCCACTGCTACCCCCAAGGTCCAGTGAGGCCAAGCTCTGGTGTCCTAGGCCCAGCTTTCCATTACTTTGGGATACTTCCCAAGTGAGAGCTCCCAAGTTCACGTCCACTCCTGCTCAGGAGCCTGAGCCCTGCACTGTCTAGCTTGGTGTCTCTGTCTCAACTGCCAGAGTTGGGACCTCTGAAGATGGCTGCTTGTCAGTCTGAGTCCCACAGTTGCTCTGTTGGAATATCCTGGCAACCTGATTCTTCTGTCTTCCTCTAATGTACTCGTGCTGCCTGCTGGTATTGTAGCACTGACCTGCTTCCTGGCTTGCCCTATGGTGCATTTTCTGCCAAACCTGCTCCTCCTGTGTGTAGCTGGAGACCATCACATACAAAGTTCTGTCTTGCTGCCTGAGACCTTGCAGCGATCAGCTGGCTCAGATGCACTTCTCAGCTTACCCCTTGCCTCCTCCATCTCTGCCCCTGAAACATTCTGGGTGGTGCGGGAAATCTCAACACATTTTCTATGCAGTACTGGGTCCCTTACACAGTCTCAAGCCCCGCCCTCTTTCCTGTCTAGAAACACACACAGTGATTTCCAGGGGAAACTAAGCAATCCTATCTGTTAGCCTGTGTTCTCCCTTCACCTACCCATGCATATCAAACTTTTATGGAGCCCAGACAGAGAACAACCTGATATACTAGGCTACTTTGGACACATGAAAAAGGTCACTGGGTGTGTTCAAAGCACAATATATGCCCTGCTTACTGAACTCTACCCAATAGCTCCATGACCCAGATTTTATGGCTATCTATATTTTTACAGGCAAGGAATGGCCTTGTGTTAAACTCCGTTCACATACACTGGATTTAGAATTATGTCTTAGTTTCCTTGCTCTGATGATAAAAAATATCCTGTTAAAAAAGCACCCTAAGGAAGAAAGGGTTTATTTAATTCACTGTTCCAGGTCCCATTCCATCACTGGTGAATTCAGGGTAGCAGGAACTGGTTGCATCATACCACAGTCAAAAGAGAGGGGAATGAAGACATGCCTACCTGCTGGTATTCAGTGCCCTCTCCATACTTACACGTCCAGGGCCTCCTGCCTAGGGAAATGGTCTTCCCATATTAATTAACACAATTAAGGCAATCCCCCACAGACATGCCCACAAGCAAGTCTGGTCCTGAGACTCTCTTCGGAAGCAATTCTAAACTGTATCCAATTTACAATTAAAACTAACCTTCCCAAATCACACAGGAGACTGGTGCACTGCTCTTCTGGGGGTGTCTATCTATGAGGGTGTCTCCAAAGGGGATTTACTGAGACAGGACCATGCCCTGGGATAATCGGCAGGATGGAATCAAACAGGGAAAAGACAAGAAGTCAGCCTTCTCTGTTAGTTCTACTGCTGCGCTAAAACAGAGTAACCAAATGCAACTTGAGGAGGGAAGGGTCAATTTCAGCTTACAACTCTGGACTGAAGTCAGGGGTCATAGAGACACACTGTTGACTGGCTTGCTTCTCATGGCTTTCTCAGTCTACTTTCTGACAGCATCCAGGACTACCTGCCCAGAGATGGCACCCCTACGGTGGGTGGGCCCTTCCACATCAATCTTAAGTAAACACCCTACAGATTTGACTACAGGCCAATCTTACTGTTTCGTTTCTTCAGTTAAAGACTCCCTCATCCCGTCCATGTCTAGGTTTGTGTCGAGTTGACAAAAGCCGAGCAGTATGCAGCTTAGAACCACCACTGCCCCTCTCTCTGTTCCCTGTCTTCCAGGCTTTGAGCTGCTGTCAGGCCCTCCCCCACTGGAAGGATGGAATCCTCTGGAATCCTTAGCATCTGCTTAATTTTGTCTATAAAAATAATGCAGCTCATCCAGAACCACTCAGCAAAATTCCCATGATCTGACAACTAATAGGTGTGGGACGAGTTTGTCATCCAGAACTGTCTATGACAAATACTAAGCCATGCTGCCATCTGCCTCTCAAGCAACGAGGGGAGGGAAGAGGAGATGACAGGTGAGCAGGGTTTCCTGTCCCTTGTCATCACAGAAGGTCTGGTCCATGTTTCTGTCTGGCATCTGAGCTTTCCTCTACTCAGAACAAAAAGTGCTTCAGTGAAGAGGCCAGATAGGACCTTCTACAATCCCTTGTCTTTAGACATGAAAATTGAAACTAAAAAATTTCTCCCCTCCAACCCTAACATGTCACTTAGACCCCAGCTAGAACGATTCTCCAGAGAAAAGAAAATCTGCTGGATCGAGGGTGCAGCACAAATGGCAGAGTACTAGTGTACCCAAAACCCCAGGACCATATAAGCTGGGTGTGCTGGCACATGCTCAGAACCCCAGCACTTGGGAACCAGAAGAGGAAGGATTATCATCATCACCGCCATTGACTTAGTTCATTCGAGGGCAGCCTGAGCTACAGGAGAGTCTGTCTCAAAAAAAAAACAGAGTTTGCCTGGCTCATTCACTTTCACACCATCAAGCTGAACTTCAAGGGAGTTTTTTTTTTAGACATGATGTAATGTCACTTAGGTCAGCCTCAAACTCCCTCTTGATCTCTAGTCTCCACCTCCCTAGTGTCCGGATGACAGGTATGCATGACCATGCCCAGCTATTCAAGACAGAATTTTAAGGAAAGAAAAGACAGTCAATAGGATGAGCTACCATTCCCACTGGGTCCCTAGGATGTGCAACAGCACCCTAGCACTTCCAAGGTCTGTCCAGGCCACTGCCAAAAGTGCCAGTGAGGAGCATCTACACTCTTGCTTCCCATGAAAACACACTGCTCACCATGGGTCAGACACTACAACAAACACATCCTGGATAGTCAGTCACTGTGCTGACCCCCATAAGAACTCTGTGTCCGGGTCACCCTAGTAACCTTGTGAAACCTTCAAGATAGAGCCGCAAGTAAGTCAGAAAAACAAATCCTTTATTTTCCTCACACTCTAGGAGGCTTTAAAAAGATGTGGTCACCAGGAAACAGGCAGTGGCATTTTATAAACAGCAGAGTCTACAGTTCTGCCTGACATCTGGATGGGGAGCTAAAGAGAAAGGATTCTACTGTGTGTCTCCAGGCTGTGGGGAGGGTGCAGGGCAGATTCAACAGATGGTGGTCAAACAGAAATAGCTGGGCCGGTCAGGCCAGAGCAGGCAGCTTATGATGCTGTGCCTCTGTAACCTTTGCCTCCCTGAAACAGAATCGCTGCAGGATTTGATTAAAAATGCTGATCCAGGGCCTCACCCCAGACCAGTGATTGGACCTTGTGGGAGTGTGAGGGTATGGCTGCATATAACCTATGAATGCAGCTTTACAAGGTTCTCCTCCAGTGTTCTGATGATCTCAGTAACCGGAAGTCTACCAGAAGAATCTGACAGATCTGTTTGCTGTGGATCCGTGTACCACGTACCTTGAGAAATAGAACTCAACCACCAGAATATAGCATGTGTTACAACCCACTTTTGTGGCCAAGTTAAATCTGATACTAACATAATATAATAATCTAACAATGACACCCACCAGTTCCTGTATGCATGCCAGACATGGGGGCCAAACGCCTTGCGAATCTGTTCAATTTTTATTTCCTCCAGCCTGGACTAGAGTTATCATGATCTTGTTTAGAAGATGGGGAAATTAAGGCAAGGAAAAATGGAGTAACTTGGTTCAGGCTACTGAAGGAGCAAAAAAAAAGCGATGTGATTCAAACCCAGCATGTCACCTTGGTTCTCCGGCCCTCAGGCCAAGGTCACTGCTGCACATAACCAATCCTCTGTCACCATCCCCAGAGCCATGGCTGGGACCAGGATGGTTACTGGGTAAGATAGAATGGGTGCCCATCACAAGGCAGGGATGAGTAGCCAGGATGGGGCTACTCTGTGTGCTACAAGTTCACTCTAACTGGCTTCCAGGTGCTCTGCCCCCTAGACTAGGCTGGTATCAGTTGAACCAGGACTGGGTCTACAGGGTAGGAGACACCAGCACATCTCAGACGCCTCCCACTCTCAGCAACTGAGACAGATACTCCAGAAACCACCATCTGTTCTGTTCTCCTCCACAGACAGATGGAGCAGCATTAGGCTGGCCTAGGAGTTATGTCCTCACCTCCAAGGTGTGTGCCTGGGCCAAGCCTACAGGCCTCTCCCAAGGCAGATGGCCAGGCTGAGGCATGGGAGCTGACCATGCCACCATGATCCTCACAAGCTTCTACAGAGAATATAACAAAGGAGGGTGTAGACACAGGTCTGAATCCAGAAGTCTCACACTGACTTTCAGAAGGCTCTGGAGGGCCCAGGATTACTTAAGAAAGCACCAACTAGACACAGTGCTATGAACGAGAAACTGTCTCCAGGAAGGTTGTGACAGGTCCTGGTTCCCAGGCTCCCTTCTATGGGTCCAACTCAATTGTCCCTACTTATTTATCAACAATATCAATGCCAAAAGGATGGAAAGAAAGGTTGTGGCCAGGTGTGAGGAAATAAAAGCAAGGCAAACCAGCCAAATTCCAGACCCAAGGGTGCTACTGTCAAAATGTGCCACCAGCATGAAGGCCACAAAAGAGCCCATAATGGCACCAACCAGACACTGATTTCTACAAGTGAGATGTAGGGTAGAAAGCACCCGCATCCCTGTGCTTTCTTATCATGTACTGATCATGGGGAAAGGGGAGAAAGATAGTGAGCAGTGAGCAGAGAGGAAAAGGGGACCACACAAGGTCGCAGAGGCAGTCCCTGGCGGACGAGACAAGGTCTTAACCTCCCTGGGTCTCAGTGTCTCTTTTCTGCAAACTGCACAATTTGGACTGCATGATCCTAGTTGAATTTTGTGGTTCTGAAAACTCTTTCTCGACTCCACAACAATATTTCCAAGACAGAGATAGTCCGTTTTGTCTCTTTAGTAAGCCGCCTTTTCAAAGGCTGAGACTGTGTCCTTGTCACCTTGGCGAAGAGCCCTGGAAGGTATAGGGATCATTGTTTCGCTCCCTTGTTGCTATGGTAACTTGCAACTCCTACCTCCTCGGTGGTGCTGGGATGATAGCTTGCCCAGGGCCCCTGGGTGGTTTGCTTTGTTTTGTCTAAGTGTCCACAGAGCTGAAGGAAGCCTGGGTTACTCCACTATTCTCCTCATTTAAACATCATTAGAATCGTGTATCCATGCCTGATGTGTGGAAGTCAGAAGATAGCTTTGTAGAGTTGATTCTCTCCCACCTTTATGTGGGTTCCAGGGATTAATCTCAGGTTTCTGGGCTCTCAGAGCTGCCTTTGCCGGCTGAGCCACCTCACCCATTCACTTTCAGTTCCTACGGGTAGGACTTTATGCCACCAGCCTTGTCCCCCTCAGCTGTCTTCCACCTGTTGCTGAGGTGGTCTTTCTAAGCCACAGAACTCTCCTCTCTACTTATAATCCTTCCAGGGTTCTCCAAGGGCCAAGAGCCAAGTCTCAAGTCATCAGTTGGTCATCCAAGGTCCTTCCTGAGTCGGCTCTCAAACCGTGACCCCACCACCATGGGAACAGCTCTTGTTCTCAGGACAACCCTGAGTCTTTGACACTTTCCTCAACCACTGAGCAGCTGCTGGCTTTCCCATGGTCCCATGGAGGGACAGTGAGTCATGTGCCTTCATTGATCAGCTCTGAACACCAAAAGCATCAGTGTGAGGCTGGCGTTCAGGCCCGTCTGATGGGGTGCATGCTCTATTAATGCTAGTAACTGCTAATCAGATTGTCTGCCTCTCTGCCTGGGCTATTTCAGGGCTCTGCCCAAATGGTCATCACGCCTTGCATGTTTGAATGCCTCAACCTCAGGAAACTCTTCAGTCAGGCCAGTCCAGCCTGTGGTGACTGCGGGTTGGTGGGCGCACAGCTTCTGCGGGGACTGTTTGTAGTGGGTAGACTTGGGGGCATAACTGCCTCATGCATTATCTTCCTTCACACCAAATACTCAGACCTGTATTGGTGTGAAGGAAGATAATGCTGGCTCATGCCCCAGCCCACAGACCTGTGCCCACCTCCCTGGCTGACTGAAGATACACGAGTGTGGTGAACACGGTGGGGGCTATCTGGAACCGATGACAGATCGGGGGTGCTCCTCTCTGCTACCTTCCCTGTCACCCTTGCCTCTAGGAAGGAGCCTTCCCTGCAAGGGGCACCCCTCCCCAAGAGCTGTTGCAATCTACTCTCTCAGGGGCCATGGGACTGGAGCACAGCAGACCAAGGGTATGGAGGCAGAAGGCAAGGGCACGCAGCCAAGGACAGGTACAGGGGGCATGAGGCAGGGTGGAAGGGTAAGGAAGGGGTGAGGGATGCGGAAGGGTGGAAGCCTGTGGAGTAGGGAAGTAGGATAGGAGTCGAGGTGTGTGGATGGAGGCAGAGTGTAGGTGGCAGGTGACAGGTGACAAAGGTGCCTGGCATCAATCCAACCAGCCTTTGTTCCTTCCTGGGCATGAATTCAATCCATCTCTAGGTTCCAGGTTCTTTAAACTGCCAAATGACGTTCTAGATGAGATCACTCGTGCCTTCCCCCTGTGGATCCAGAACAGGACAGGTGTTGCCCCATGCAACTCATACTGGCGACCAGGCATTGCTGCTTCTTCTTTTGCTGCCTCTACCTCTGGAAGCTTCCAGCAATTCCTGCCCTTCCCCAAACAGGAAAGGCAATTTATAACCACTTTCTAACCTCTTCCTTCAGACAGACCTAAGCCAAGACGTTTGGAACAATAAGAATCCACTCTAGGCCTCCGTCCTGACTATTAATTTAATCACAATTGACTCAAAGGCCCTGGAACAGGAGCACACAGCTTTATCACCAGCCTTGAAGATCCCTGACTGGCTAGAAAAAGATGGCAGATGAGGCAACCAAGATTCCAGGGCCCCAGGGATGGGAGCCAGATCTCCTATGAAGAGGGGCAGGGACATCTTGACTTAGAAGCGGCTCTAGCTTGTCAGTCTCAGAGACAACCAGGCGCCTTGTGATGGACTAAAGGTGACCTTTAGCCCACAGGGAGAGTGGTCAGGTGTTTTGTGTGAACCAGGTGTCTCTTCACAGCAATAAAAACCTAACTGCAACAGAAGTTGGAACCAGAGACTGGGGTGTTGCTGTGATGGGCCAGGCCATGTGTTTGTTTGGAGGATTTTAGACTTTGGTATTGTGGGTGATGGAAGCAGTGAAATGCTTTAAGTTCTGCTTAATGGGCCATACTAGTAAGAACATGGAAGACAGAGGTGCTAAGAGTTATTTGAACAGTTGGAGGCTTACTCAAGAGGTTTCAGAGGAGAAAAGAAATTATTGTTGCCTAGAGATCATTCCTGTGATATTTTGGTGAAGAAAGTGGCTGCCTTTTACCCTTGTCTGAAGAGTCTGCCTGAGGCTAAAGTGAAGAATTTTGGATTAATTCTGTTGGCAGAAGAAATCTCAAAACAGCCTAGTATAGACTTCGTTGTGTAGCTTTTAGTGGTAACTCTAATGAAGATTTATAATGAAAAAGAGCAAGTGGAGCAGGGTAAATTGCAAAATATGAATTTTGAGGAAAAAAATCACCAGGAAGTGGAATGGAGCTAAAACCTACATTCAAGGGAATAAACAGAAGAAGAAATGGAATAAAGGGAGTGGTGGCCTGAGAACAAGATCCCGCCCAGATAAGTTTCCAATCTGTGGAAAAAAATGAAAGAAAAGCTTAGAACTAGGTGTGGTGGGCATTCATTTAATCCCAGCACTAAGAAGGCAGAGACCAGCAGATCTCTGAGTTCCAGACCAGCCTGGTCTACAGAGCAAGTTTCAGAACAGCCAAGCAAGCTTCAGCAGCAAAAGACAGAAAGCTGGTGAAGATGTATTTGAACCAGGAGGCCATGATCCAGCCCCAGCTATAGCAGAACTTGGCAGCCTTGGCCATATGATTCTGGGTTTAGAGTTAAGGACAGAAGAAAGCAGAAGAAAGGAGTTATAGAATAAAGGCTGCTGAGGCCAGGCATGTGTCAGGGTTGTCCCTGAATGGAGGCCTAGTAGAGAAGCAATTGCATGAAGCTGTGGAGTTGAAGCCTGGACCATCATGGAGAACCCAGGATTTTGGAGATGCTGCAGGCATGGGATACCTGCTGAGGAGAGCTGCTAACAGGGAGTGTAACCAGCCCAAGAGAAAGAAGTGTGTTGCAGTCAACAAAGCTGAATGGAATTGAAGATCTAAAGAGCATTTAGATTCAACATCAGATGTGGAGATGCAGAGTTTGGAGTTTGCCCAGCTGATCTTGCTTTGGTCCAGTATTTCCTTGCTATATTCCCTTCCCTGCATTTTGGAATGGTGATGTATATCCTGTGCCATTATATGTTGGAAGTATGTGATCTGATTTTTGATTTTGAGTTTTACAGAGGGGTTACAGTTAAGAGATTTCCATGTGTTTCAGAAGAGACTTTGGACTTTGCAACAAGTTTGAGACAACAGACTATGGGGACTTTTGTAGTCGGACTAAATTCATTTTTTTTGCGTTCTGATATGACTATAAGTCTTTGGGGGTAATGGATTGAAACATGCGGTTTAAAAGAAAATGACCCCCAAAGGGAGTGGCACTATTAGGAGGTGTGACCTTGTTGGAGGAAGTGTGTCACTATGGGGGGCGGGCTTTGAGGTCTCTTTCATTTAAGCTTCCCTTGGTGTGACTGTCAATCAACTTACTGTTGCCTGCAAGGTGTAGAACTCTCAGCTTTAGTACTATGTCTGCCTGTACGCCGCCATGCTCCCTGTTAAGATGATAATGGACTGAACCTCTAAAACTGTAAGTGAGTCACCCTCAATTAAATGTTTTCCTTATAAGCATTGCCATGGTCATGGTGTCTCTTCGCAACAATAAAAATCTTAACAAAAGCAGTGTGCTACACCCAGCCTTGAACTAGGGGAAAGACAAAAGAACAGATCAAGACATGGAGGAGAATAACTCCTTCCCCATGTCCTCCAAGATAATGATAGGTTGAGCCACTGGCAGAGATTCCAAAGCATGTGTGTACATGTAACATGCTTAACTCAGTGTGAGAGCACTCATTTGGCATGCACATCAGCTTATGATGGTACAGCTCATCAGTGGCCCTTCTTAGAGAAAGTCACCTTGTTGGGAATGGTCAGTGATTCAAGGCAAGTTCCCATGAGATCCAAAGGCCCCCGTAAGGGCACATTTTTCAATCAAAAGAGATGCTTACAGATAGAGTGCATATACCCCTTTTGGGGACAGGCACTTGTTGGGGGGCATGCCAGGTAGGGGTTCCCTGTGAGGTGGCATTTGAAACAATGAGCTGCCTATAGAAATGTCTTGCCCTAGGGAAGGAGGTCACAGAGCGCACGACCTAAGGAAGCACAGACCTCGCATGTCTGGCTGAAGCCCTGGCTGCAGGGATTAGCAAGCTATCAGACTGGTCTCCTCCCTGGCTCCCCAGCCATGTGTCTTGGCACACGCCTTTCCTAAGCATCGGCCTCACACATGAGTCCTGACACTCCTGAGAAGGCTGTGGGTCCGAAGTGAACCTTGTTTAGACTCCTCTGTTTTCCACATGGGTTACATAGAAGTGGCTGACAACCCCCTAGTAAACACCAAAGCTACTTCCACACCACTGATGTGACTAGGACCTGAGTCCCCTCTTCTACGTCCTTTCCCTCAGACGTCAGGCCCCAGTGCTTCTGACTCATCAGAATCCCCATGCCTCACTTCCATATCCTGTTACAGACTCAACTTCAGCCTTCCAAGACCACCCTGTGCCTGTTCTCTGAAGATTTCTGGTGCTCCACCTCTCTGAACATAGAATCCATGTCTAAAGGTGACCAGTGCAAGTCAGAGCCTGCCATTCCCATGCTTTAAAAGATTAAATGGCCCACTGTCCAGTGAATGAACCCACCACCTTGTCTTGGCCTTCAAGGTCTTTCAGAGCTGAGGGCCAACCAAGGTATCCGGTATTATCCATCACCCAGAGCTCCAAATCCTCTGAGATTTAGCATGCACACTCCCTTGTTCTCCAAACAGACAATGGACTCTACCACAGTGAGACTTTGAAGGTCCTTCAGTGACTTATTCTAGGGTTCTCTCTGACTTATAAATTCTTGGGAGAGTCTGGCACTGGGCAGGAACTATAAAGAACTATAAAGAACTTCAGGACAGTATGAATGTGGATGGGACAGTGGGAGAGGGGAAAGGAAGTAGAGGTGGGTAAAAATGTGTGTGTGTGTGTGTAGGTGGTTAGGCTGGTGGGTAGATGAATAGACAGATGGTTGGATGAATGGATAGATGGATGTGGATGGGTAGACAGATGGTTGGATGAATGGATAGATGGATGTGGATGGGTAGACAGATGGTTGGATGAATGGATAGATGGATGTGGATAGGTAGGCAGAGAAACAGAGATGTGTTTTACTTTCATCACTGTCATTTAGTGCCTCCCAAGGAGGCAGACACCCTGACTGCATATTTTGAACACAAAGGTAGTTTGTTTGGCTTTCATTGTCTCAAACCAACATACTACATGAATATCCTGATACTTACATGGAAGAACTCATGAGGACTAGATGAGATGTGTGCAGAGAACACTGGGTTAGCCCTGGGCCTGTATGTAGTTGGGGCACATGGCACACTGCTCCTGGAAGAGGGCTCTAAGGTGTGCCATCTCATCATTCACAGGGCAGGGCCAGGTTCTTCTCCTTCTGGCTCTGCTGCAGTAGATAGGGACAGCATTCAGCTACTCCTGTCTGCTGTGTACAGTTACAGGCTCACTTGATGCCTCTAGACAGGACGTGATGCCGAGACGCTACAAAGCCAGCAGCAGCAAATGAGGCCCAGGGGACAAAGCTTCAGGTGGCTCTTCTCAGCAGGGGCTACCCAGTGCCAAGGCCCAGGGCTCAAAGGGATCAAATTTGCCTCTCCTCCACAAACCGAGAATAGCAAGCCCTGTCCACCCAGCTAAGAACAGCTCCTACTTGGTACAATTTGGGAAGAGTTAAAAAGCATGTGCACAAAGTGGCATGAATCTACCTGTCCAGAGCTCTGCCCATGACCCTGAAACCATGACATGACTCAGGATCCCGATTCTTCACCTTCCCTCCAGTCCTGTCCATATCTCCTGGATCACCTGCGCTACACAGCAGAGATGCTCAAGCCAATACTCCGGGCCCAGTCCCCTGACTCGCCGCCCCTCTGCCCCCATCAATGGTGGAGAGGTTCTGGGACTTCAGCAACAGCAGTGTATCATGGTGCAGAGAAGTCAGGGTTGACCTTTGCCATTTCTCCTCCTAGACTCTAGAACTGCCTGAATCTTCCTGTCTAGTCACTGCATAACTTGAGTGGCTGATAGGTACACAAACAAAGCCAGCACAAACTGCCATTCTGTATCCCCAAGGGTCGGAAGGGCTCAGCTGTGAAAGAGAGCACAGGCTTGATGCTCTCTGTCAACCTTGTTCCTCCTCATTCCTGTTTGGCATGTGCTGGGGAACTATAGACAGCCAAATTCTCAAGCGGAGGCAGGTCCTGTCACTCCAGATCACAGGAAGCACCTTCCTAATGCCATGGGAAGGCACCAAGGACAAGGACAACGCTTTTCCACCTATCATATGTTGCTACTTGTCCCTGTGAGCCTCTGATCCTGTCTCAGGATATCATGGGACCTGCTAAGGTCCAGACCCAATCTACAGCCTCCACTCCTGTGGTACCCAGACCTGCTGGGTCTTGACCTTCCAGAGGCTCTCCATTTGCAGCTTCCACTTCTTTAACACAGAGACATTTCCACATTGGCCAGGAGGAGGCCCTGCATAGATGGCCCACCAAGTATATGATGCCATTCCACCCTCCATCCATGATGACTTTGGACATCTTAATGTACGTGAGCCTCAGGCACACAGGTGTGAGCATATCATCCATGGATTACTTGTCCACCTTGACCAACTCCATTTTCTGCAGTCCTTGGTGGCCTCTGCAAACTCAACTCATAGATCAAAATGCTGATGGCATGAGGGTCTGCACAGATGTACATCTTCCCTGCTATCATGTCCATGTTCTGCGGGACAAAGGAGCTTTATGCATGCTATTGATCATAGTAATGTACAGATATCTCCACCTCATGACTTCAGATTTATGAGTGTGCAAGGCTCACAGGCATTCAGGGGAAACTGTTTCTAGTGTATGTGTTTATGCCCATGTGTGTATATGGGTGAGTGTGTCATGCATGTGTACCCACAGAGGCCAATGGAGGACATGAAGTGTCCTGTGCCACTGCTCACTGCCTTGGTGCTCTGAGGCAGGGTCTTTCACTGAGCCTGGAGCCAGGCTGGTAATGAGCAACCCCTGGTGATCCCCCTGCCTTTACCACAGCGCAGAGGTCACAGGCATCATGCAGCCAGACCTGGCTTGTTTTGTGGGTTGGAGCTCAGGCCCCCATGCCTATGTAGCACTCTTACCTGCTGTGCCATCTTTCCCTCAGCCCCATAGCTCAAATGTTTACCATTTTCATATTTGTGATACAGAAAGCTCATTGTGCTTTGCAGTGTAAGTAGTCAGTCAATTACATCACACAGTCAACATGTTTACGAGGTTTTATGTTAGCTGACAAAGATGTTCAGCTGTGCCTGGTGTAAGCAGCAGAGAGCATTCCCAGCAGGCTGGGTTATGCTGAGATGTTCAACAGGTTCCATATGTTAAACGCATCCTTTCAGATTATTTTCAATTTATATCATTTTAATAGGGACACAGTCACACCTTAAGTTAGGGAATCTCCACTTTGTATTAATTGCCAATTGCCCGAGATTGCACATCAGAGTATCCACATTATAGTTGGACACATGGCTACTTAGAACGGAA
Source organism: Ellobius talpinus (assembly GCA_001685095.1). Classification (NCBI taxonomy): domain Eukaryota; kingdom Metazoa; phylum Chordata; class Mammalia; order Rodentia; family Cricetidae; genus Ellobius; species Ellobius talpinus. The sequence continues at coordinate 21,432 of LOJH01000965.1, read as the reverse complement.
AAAAAGACAACTTCCTGCTTTCCTTAAAGCTATGTGTAGTCACATGACTATGATCAGAACCACAGGGAATAGGAAGAAGTGGTACACATAACGTACTAGAATTTTCTAAAGAGAAAAGGACATGTTCTTCTCCTCCAACCTTTTCCCTCAATGCTGGAATGCATACACAATGGCTGGAGCTAAAACAGCCATTTGGGTCCACAGTGTTGAGAGCTGATATTGTGGTGAATGACAGTAACAAACTCAAAAGACCCCATGACACGGAAATAGACAAGCCAGCCTCAGGCTACTAAATTCCAGGACTCTTAAGTATAAGCAACAAATACATGACTCTGCTGCCTACATCAGCATTCTACGGTGTCTTCTGCCACTTGCTTCTAAACCTGATTCTAAGTAATAGGGTCAGTGCCCTAAGAAGTAATAGGGTAAGTGCCCCTTCTCACTATTGGTGCTCAGTGCTAGACAGAGAGCTGCTCTGACCCATGTGCTCTGGCCTCTTCAAGACTCTGATCCCCTCTAAAAGGAATGCCAGATCTGCTCCTTGGCCAGGCCTTGGCGGGAACAAAGGCCACTTTGGTCTTTGAGTATCCTCTGATCAGTGTTTCTGTCCCCAGCCACTCTTACAGGGAGCACACAGTACAGGTCACTGAGATTTGAGTGTTGGTTCCTAGGAGCCACATTCCTTGAAGTGTCCCAGCTACAATCCTGGTGCCTCAACTGAACCCTGAGCCTCATGTCCCCTCCTTTCCCTCTGGAAGGACCTAGTTCACAGAGATAAGCTTGAGAGGGTGGAAGATACACTGGGAAAGCCAAGCTCAGCTTCTTGCTATCCTGCTCTGCAATAGGATCCTACCAGCAAAGAAGATGCTTCCATGACCCAGCAGCAAAGGCCCCTGGGAGGACAAACACTCGTTCCTTTTACTTAAAGGCAGTCTCTGGTGGTAGCCCAGAGAGTCCAGTATCCAGGAGATAAGAGGCAGAGCAGGGACAGCTCAGTCAAGAGGCCAGGCTGGACACACCCAAACAGCCCCAGCCCACCTCAGGGCACCAGGTTGACAGTTACTGGCCTGCCTTGGGCCCCCGACTCCTATCTCTGTGCTTACAGAGCTCAGGAAAAAATACAAGGTGGCCACTAATTGGTCATGTTGCTTTTCATTTTCTTTTTTTGCACATTAGAGTTGGGGTGGCCTTGTGCAGCCTCTGTAAGGCTCAGAACTGACCTAGGTGTCCAACAACAGAGGAACGGATAAACAGAATGTGGCTTGTATACATGATGGAATTTTGGCTGTAAAGACCAAAGTTACATCATTTGCAGGAAAATGATGGGACTGGAGATAATCAAATTAAATGAAGTCAGTGTCAGAAAGACCAATAGCAAATGTTTTCTCTCCTTTGTGACTCTGATTTTAAATAAAATCATGAATGTATCTATGACATGAAAATAGAGATGAACAGTCTAGAGGGAAAAAGAGGATGGGAAAAGAGTGGTCTTCAAAAGGGGACAGTAAAGGAGAACTGGCGGAGGCAGAGAATGCTCAGCACACAATACACTTGTACAAACAAGCATTAGAAAGACTTAAATCTGAGAAACACAGGGTTCTAAAGCCTACCTTTTTCTGACCCCTTCCTCCTCCTGCACCACCGTCTTCTCTCCTACCCGCCTCTCTCCTTCTCATCTCACTCCTCCCCTCCTGCACTCCCCTCCTATCGACACAAAAGAAAACATCCCCAATGTTTCCCTTGGCCCTCAGATTTCCTGTGCTCAGGACACTTAGTACATAAGACTGATCACAAGCACATGGAACTGGATGGTTTAGAGCAGTTCAGTGCAACAGAACCTTCTGGAAAGAAATGTTATGGATTTATGCCAACTAAGACAGTAGCTGCTAAACACAGGGAGCTCCTGAACCCAGGCAAAGTCACTCACACAGTAAGTGTGGTGGCTCACATGTCTGCAATCACAATCCCAGAGAGGCAGAGACAGAAACACCTTTGGGGTTCACTCTCCAGCCAGCTTAGCTGAATCTCAGAGTGCCAGGTTCAGAGAGAGATCCTGCCTCAAAAAATAAGGTGTAGAGTGATTGAGGAATACAACTAACATTAACTTCTGGCCTGCATATACATGCATGCCCATGCACTTACACATACACACAATACACACAGATGTTTTCCAAATACTGTAAGGAGGTCATTTTATTTACACAAAAAAGAACAAATTTTTTCTTAAGTGGGTCAGCTCTCTGTTTCTCTCTGAGGAAAAATAAACCAAATAAAGTTGCTATCTATTTATATGTGAGTCAAACATGGTTTATTTCCCTTTTTATTGCATGCATTGGAGATGTGTTACAGAACAAAGTGTCCTCCACCCTCCTTATGAAAGAAAAACATAAGCAAGCAGAATTCCATACTGTACACCCTTCCTCCCACCAGAGGCTCTCCAGGACCTGAGGTCATCCCTGAAGCTGTGGAACAGATGCAGAGTGTGGGACTCTGTGTGTGTGTCTGTGTGTGTGTACGTGTGTGTCTGTGTGTGGAGGTACATGCATTCTTGTATGTACATGCATGTGAAAGTCAGAAGTCAGTCTGCAACCTTGGGATATCATTTTTCAGAAGTTGTCTACCTTGTTTTTCTATTTGGTGTGAGACGGATGGTATGTGTGTTTCCTGTATGTGATGTATGTGCTTATGCACGTGTGGGTGCTTGCACCTATGCACATGTGTGCAGAGGCCAGAGGAGGATGTCGGGTAGTCTGCTCTGTCACTCTACATTACTCCATTGAGACAGGCCCTCAATGAACCTGGAGTTATTTCTGGCAGCCAGCAAGCCCAGTGACCCTCCTGTACCCCCATCGCTCATAGTTTTGTCCATGTTCAAGGGCATGTATCCAGTTGGGGTAAACACAAAAATCTCCCCCGTGATAATGATGAAGGCAGCACTTGTGTGAGCCATCACAGTACCCTCAGGGTTGAGCACAGGGCCAGGGGAGCTTCTGTGACCTAAGGCTGTGGTGTAAATGAAGGCATCCTAGAGGCAACCAGTGCTGGAGTCTCAGCCATGCCTCCTGGTGGCTGAGGGCAAGGTATGTCCCCTCCATGTGCTCCCTGTGTGCTTACTGAGAACAAGCTCACAGGAGATGCAACACACTGAAATGCAACACACAGGCTGGAATGAAGACATTCTAGAAGCAAGCTGTGCCCCTCTCTTTGGCCATCAGATTGAGATAATGGACCCCAAGAAATGAGAATTTCCCAGAATTCTCACGCTGAGAGAAGAAAAAGGCTGAAGCCTGGTGCCAACTTGTCTTCAAAAAGAAATTTCACACAGTTCTAACAACTGATCAGAGCACCTTACAGGAGAGACTAGAGCTTCAGTGATGATGGGTCAGTGATGGGCAGGCCCACACTTTAACTTGGACGGCTTAGCTATGCATGCCCAATGTCTTCCATTTAAACCCAAACCTTAGGTCAGGATGCTAAGGATGGACTTGGGCATGGGGTAAGGGACCTCTTTGTTTCTGTTGTCGGTGTGGCCACAGTGGCTACCTCCTCCTCCTCCTCC
>LOJH01000964.1:29573-44035 GCA_001685095.1 Ellobius talpinus | reverse complement strand
TGTGTGTGTGTGTGTGTGTGTGCCTGTAAAGGCCAGGAGAGGATAGTATATTTTCTGGAGTCTGAGTTACAGAAAGTTATGAGGTACCTGACATAGGTTCTGGGAACTGAACCTGGGTCCTCTGCAAGAGCAACAAGTGCCCTCAACAACTGAACTATGTCTCCTCCACCACCCCGTTTTTGCATTTTATTTTAGATTGAAGGACACATGTTGCTTTGGCTGTTTAGGCTTCCAAGCCCAAGAAGTGTGGATGGCATGTGCCCTGAGTCTGCAGTGCACTTGTCTCAGCTAAACTGCTAACACTGGGACCTGTGTAAAGGGAGTATCTATGGCTCCTAGTCTAAAGTAGTCTGTTTGGACAGAAATAAGACAAGAATGTCTTTGTGACAACACAAGACAGCTTTTAATAACAACTTAAGTAACCAAGGTTTCCCCAGAGACTAAGCAGAGCTGTTACTTTTTCTGGTCTTCAGCCTTTCCTGTTCCAGTAGACAGCAATTCCTTCTTTCCACCAGCTTGGGTTGGATTCCTTAACTCATGTCCCTGTCTAGTTTCTCAGAGAGTATAGCTAACTTTTCCTTTAAGGAACATCCCAAATTCAACCACTTCTTGCCATGCTCAGAGCTACCCTTCTTTGTTCTTTACTCCATCCCCATCCATGTATCTGCTAGCCATCTTTCATTTGACTCACAGAAGTGGCAATGCTACCAATGAGCTGGCTGGGATGGCTTAGCTCAACTGAGATGGAAATCACTAGAACAACGGTATAATCCCTTTAGTGTGTGGTGGTTAAACCAGTCAAAGCTCTCCAGAGAAACAGTTGATGATGCCTATATACAACAAGGAGCCTTTACTGTGTTAGATTCGGGCTGGTTTAGGCAAGCCGTGAGCAGCATTCTGGACAGGCGAGAACCTGGTGTCTGCTTGGTGATGAAGGAGGATTCCTGAAGAACCACTTATCTTCAGTTCACTCTGGGAGAGAGAGAGGCTGCTTCTGATGTGAGCAGAGTGACTGCATCACCAGAAATGCTCTTACCCACAGAGAGCGATGGGATCCGAGACAGTCTTTTCCACAGACTGCTTGACATCTGAACTGGATGGTGCTGTTCACTCTGGGGAAGGGTCTTTCTCCTCCTTAATTGTTCCGGGACTCATTTTCACAGACAAGCTGTATCTCTTAGTTCATCTAGATCCTATCAAGTTGACAATCAAGACGAACTGCTGCAATAGTCATGGGTCTTTGGGTGTTGAAGGCCCATTGGCTAGGCTGGCAGTACCAGAGGCTAACAGCTCAGAATCCCAAGAACTAGAGTTTTATGATTCCAGACCTTAGAATTCAGAGATGTACACGTGCTTAACGTGGAAATTTACTTTGCTGTGTTCCGATTGCCAGGAGTCTGGTAGTCAGTAGCTAGTGTAATCCTTCACCTTCAGCAGCAGCCAGGAGCAGTTGGCAGCAGTTAGCACCAACTACTTACTGCTCTCAAGTCTCAGGACTGGGATCTTTGGCCTTCAAAGCTTAGCAGCTTCCAAGAGCTCTTCCAGCGGCCATGGCTGCAGTCTCTCACCTACCCTCTTCCGCTTTCTACAGGCTTGGCTCTGCCCCCCTCACCTTCTCAATTCTCCTGTTCTCATGGTCTCCCATCTATTTGTTCCCTCCCGATTTTGCCCTTGTCTGCTTGTTGGAACTCTTCAGCTGGCCTTTCTATACCTCTGCCATTGCTGCTAATGCAGCCACCACCAAGGTGGCAGCTGCTGCCATCTCTGCCGCCATTTCTCCTTTGTTACTGGCTCAGTCCGCTCTACTCATGATAAAACATCATTTAGCAGACATTCTATGGGCCTTAAGGCAGGAAAAACACAGGAAGGTTTTCTCTGCTGACTTAAATGGTGAGATAAACAATATAGTGTGTTGTGGCTATGCAAACAAGGGGTTGAGTTTCCACCAACTGCAGCATAGCTTCCAGATTCACTAAGCACTGGATTCTTGCTGAGGTAATAGGGAAGCAAGCCTTTGTCCTGCCATCTTGGGTGAAGATAGCCTTGGCATCCTTTTGCCAGGACCGGCTCTGCCTGAATGCTGCCTGGCTGGGGTGCCGCCTTTCCAGGGTACTGCAGGTTGTCGGGAGCAGCCCCAACTGGAGCAAGACTGCCTGGAATGCTTCTGTGTTTGTGGCCTTACAGCTGAAGTGCTGCCAGTGTGATTAGAAAAGGCCCGAATAGCCAGGCTGCAATGAGGGCAGGCTGAGTCACTGCTGGAGACTGGACTGCTGGTTTAACAGCATGTGGCTCTCAAGCTGCCAGGCACAAGAGAAGGACCGGACCCGTTCTGCCTCTTAGAGGCTTGAATGCCCAATTCATGCTGATTTCACATTCAAAGGAAGACAAACAAAACAACAACAAAAAATGGGAAGCTCACAAGAAAGTCTTAAAGAAAACTCAACACTAAAGTAACACCCTCAACAGTACTTAGCAAGGTATAGCAGCCTGGTTCCTGCCCCACAGACCTAGGGAGAGTTGAATCTCCCTACTCTGTCTCAGAAGTGGATCCCTGGGCTTGACTTTCTCCCCTGCAATCTATTCCAGTGGAGAGCCAGAGTGGCTCCTTTGGGACAAGTCCTACCAGGTCATTCCTCTGCTAGAAATCTTGCAGGAGTGTCACCATGCCACCCAGAGTCAAAACTGAAGCTCTGAGTAGCCTTCAAGCTGTAAATAAAGGGACTTTGTTATTTTGGGGTTGTTGCCTTCCTACCTTCTTTTATGATGGAGATCCTTGCCTTCAAACCTTGGATGGATCACAGGGTACTTTTCTCTGCGTACTTATTTGGCTCATTCCCTCAAGCCTGGGATTTTTTTTTACTCCAGATTCTACCATAAGGAAGCTTCTCTAATCCTCTCCAGTGTTTCCAATACTTCAGCCCTTCCCAGACCTTGGTTGGCATGTTGTCCTTCTCATTCTTTGTCCCTTTCCCCATGGCTTCATGTCAACCATTTGTAACATTGCCACATGTGGTCTATTCATGGTGTTTTGTCTTTTCCTAGACTTCAGATCCTTGACATTCTTGACCTGGTTTGCTGAGTACCTAGGACAGTACCTGGTACACGATATGCTCAAACATATTTGTTAAACATTTGCATGAACATGGACTAGGTATTAGGCATGACTGTAACTTCTTCAAGTCTACCAGAGTTAAATCTTCTCAAACCTCTCTTGAAAGAAATGTCTATCATCACCACCACCACCACCACCATCATTATCTTGGTGGAAATCGGAAGACAGAAGCACTTCAATATATTGCCCAAGAGATTCTTTTGTCTGGACACCACAAAAGAACCCTGGAAAAGAAATGGAAGTACAGAATTGTGTCAGCTATTTAACCATTGTTCTTTTTCCAGAATATATCTTATTTCCTTGAATGGAAATAGCCCAAGAAATCAATCAGTGTTGTTTACAATTAATTCTCCAATGAAGTTCAATCACCTTCCTTTCTTGATGGCAGAATAAGCAATGAGAAAGAGAGAAAAAAACAAAAACAATTTAGAGAGGCTCTGAGGATTAGCCTTGTGCCTGTGTGGCCCCAGGGAAATTGTCCTCTACCATGATGGTAATGCTTGACACAAGCTTAAATCATCTGAGATGAGGGAACCTCCATTGAGGAAACAGAAGCCCAGAGAGAAAACAATTTATCCAAGTTCACAAGCCAACATTTAAGTTGGTATACCAAGTCCTAGGTTTTATCATGGCATGTTAATTAATACACATGTCCTTCTACTTCATTGTGACTCCTCCTCCTCTTCCTCTTCCCAACCCCTTCCTTCCTCCGAATGATCCCTGCCTTTGCTTCCATGTCATTACATTCTTCTTCTTTTCTCCCCTTGGCACTAAGAGCTTTTCCTCCCTTCTCAGGATCCTTTTTCTAGTTTCATCACATACACACGCACACACACACACATGCACGCACGCATGCTCCCCCACAAGTGCACACTAAATAAACAAATAAATGTAGAAAAACTTAATTTCAATTTCTTATCCATTCATTTGTTGATGGATATCTAGGCTGCCTCTGGTTCCCAGCTGTTGCTAGTAGTATGGCAGTTAAGTAATCCTGTGACAGACTTGAGTTCTCTGGGTGTGTACACCTAGGAGTAGAAAAGCAGGGTCATGCAGTGTTCTACAAGACACTACCACACTGACTTCCATAGTGCCTGCATCAGTTCACATTTCCATCAGTGGTGTATAGGGCACTCTTTCTTCCACATCCTCACCAGAATTTTTTCCTGGATTTACATTTCTCAGGTGGTTAAGGATGTTGATCACCTTTTCAAATATTTAATGGCCATTTATAGTTCTTTTGAGAACATTTTCAGTACATAAACCCAACTGGTATTTGGGGTTTGGTGTTTAGTTTTGGGGTTCTTTAGTGATTCTAGACATTAATCTTTTATCTTATGGACAGTATTGAAAAGTTGTTTTTTTATTTTCATTCTTCAGGCTGTCTCTTCATAGAACTGAATTTGAAATTTATGAAAAAGTGAGAGACTTACAGTAGAGACACCCCTTTTCTCTCAACTTCAGCTTCTAGGAGTCCTGACGATAGCTCTCTGGACCTTGTGAGGATAGCTAAAGGGAGGAAGGCTTCTTGAACAGTTACCCTGACCTTATTTGCCATATGAGTTCCCAAACTGTGGTTGACCACTTATGATTACCCTTTCTTCCTCAGAGAATAGTTTATAGTTTCACTGTGCCTTTCTTCAACCAGCATGCAAAAGGCAAAGTCAAAAGAACAAGGGGTGGGGGCTGGAGAGGTGGCTCTGCAGCCAAGGGCACTTGCTGTTTCTGCAGAGAACTGGAGTTCTGCTCCCAACACCCATGTGGAATGGCTCACATGCATCTGTAACATCAGTTCCAGGGATCCTACACTCTCTTCTGGCTTCTGTGGGTGCTGCACTTACATGCACATACCAATCACAAATATATATATATATATATATATATATGCAATTGAAAATAAAATAAAGTCCCGGGTTGGGTTTCAGAGGGCTCTTGTTCTTTGGTTTGACAGTGTTGTTTAACTTTCTATTCCAGGCCAGATCATCTGAAACAACTGGATAGAAAGATGGTAGCTTCACACACTGTATCACCTCACTTGAATTCTCCATTAGCATCTTTAGGACAAACTGCAAAAAGTGCAGAAGATGATATATTTCTCCCCCAGAAACATGACCCAAAAGCCCAGACAGCAATAGGCTTGTTGTAAATGTAGACAGCACTTTTCTTTAATTAAGGAATTCTAAACCTTTATAGCAATAAACCGAGGAGCTAGGCTTTTCTTCTGCAAAGCCAAACCTTGATTTCATGGCAATAATAAAATGAAAGAGGAAAAGGTGTCTTGCTGAGTACATCCTATTTCTGTCAAGTATATTTATGACTCAGTGTGAAATCAGACAGCTCAGAGTCGGAAAACTCACTCAGCCGGATTTCCAAAACTGAATAAAACATGGTAGGCTGTTATTTACTGGAAACTGGAGACTTGTTTCTTCCTCTGAGTTTTATGTCCTTCAACACATTGCCCAAGACATTCTTTTGTCTGAACACCACAAAAGAACCGTGGAGAAGAAATGCAATTGCAGAATTGTGTCCGTTATTTCAGCATTGTTCTTTTCCGCATTTATATTTCTGCTCCCTTGAATGGAAGTAGCCCAATAACTCAATCAGTTTTATCTACAATTAATTCTCCAAAGAAGTTCAGTTGTCTTCCTTGATAGCTGAATAAGCAATGAGAAAGAGAGAAAAAAAATACTAGTTTTGAGTTGCTCTGAGGTTAGCCTTGTGCCTCAAAAGGCCCCTGTGTGGCCCCCAGGGAACCACCCTTCTCTGCAATGATGGTAACCATGTGTGCTGGGGAGTTCCAAGTTCACTTGAAACAAGCTAGAGTCATCTGAGATGAGGGAACCTTTTCCTTCTACTGGATTGCCTCATCCAGCCTCGATATGAAGTTTTGGCCTAGTCTTATTGATCTTGTTATATTATGCTTGGTTAATATCCTTGGGAGGACTGCTCTTTCCTGAAGGGAAACAGAAGAGGAGTACATTTGGGGGAGAGGGAAGGTGGGAAAGAGAGCTTGGAGGAGTAAAGGAAGGGGAAACTGTGGTCAGGATATTCTCTGTATGAGAAAAGGTAATTTTAAGTAATGAAAATGAATAGGAAGAAAAAGAAAAAAATACTTCCATATGACTGAGCTGTAGGCAAGCCTATAAGGTATTTTTAAATTAGTGATTGATAGGAGAGGTACCAATCCATTGTGTGTGGTACCATACCTGGGCTGGTGGTCCTAGGTTCTATGAGAAAGCAGGCTGAGCAAGCCATGATGAGCAAGCTAGTGGGCAGCACTCCCATAGTCGCTCCATCTGCTCCTGCCTCCAGGTTCCTGCCCTGAGTGCTTTGGAAGATGAACTGTTGTTTGGAACTGTGAGTGAAATAAACCCTTTGCTCCCCAAGTTGCTTTTGGTCATGGCATTTCATCACAGCAATAGTTTGCTTAGCTAAGATACCATGAATATTTTGTCTCAACAGTTCCTGTGTCTTTGGTCCCATTCTAAGTATCTGGACACATTATCTCATTTAGTCCTTGGGGTGGTTACCCTGAATTGTCAACTTAATGGTGTCTAGACTCAAAAGAGAAATAGGCCTCTGGTTATTTATATGGGTGATGATATTGCTTATCTTAACCGAAGTGGGAAAACCCACCTATTGTGTGGGTGTCGTCATTCCCTGGGTTGGGATTCTGAACTTTATACAAAGGAGAAGGTTGGCTGAGCACACAGTTTGTCACTCTGCTTCTTGACTGTAGTTGCCATGTGGTCAATTCCCCCAAGCGCTGACTGCTGCAATGATGAACTACGCCCTGGAACCATGAGCCGAAATAGACCTTTTCTCCATCAAGTTGCTTTTGCCAGGGTGTTCTATTATGGCAGCTAGAAAAGAAATGCAGACAGCCCCAATCTCTTATAACTAGGATAGGAAGCCTCCCCCGTGTTGAAGGCTTGGTCTCCAGCTGGTGAATTTGCTCCAGAGGAAACTGGATCATGGGGTGGGGAGGGGCTGTGACTTCATCAGTGGTTTGCGCCTTGGACAGATGGGTCATTTATCAGCTTTCTTGGAGGTGGTAGACATTAGGAGAGGAGCTCCTAGGGGATATGTCTTTGAAGGGCACAGCCTCTTCCTGGCCCTGTCCTGACCTCCTCTTTCTGCTTCAACGGCTACAGGTGAGCGTGTCTCTGGCATGCCCCTCTACCGTGACATTCGGACTCACCGCGGCCTGGAAACAACACTGGGATTAAATATTACTCGATGAAGGGAAGCTTTGTTTCTTTTAAGTCAGAATGAGGATGGGATGCTGGTAAGATGGCTCAGTGGGCAAAGGCACTTGTTACCAAGTGTGATAACCTGAATTGACCCCAGGGACCAACATGATAGGGAACCCACTGCAGTAAGTTGCCCTCTGACCTCCACACCCAAGCTATGCCTCGTGAGAGTTCACACATCTACACCTAAATAAATAATATGTAACATTTTAAAATTGTTCAATTGAATTTGAGCTTGGGACGAGGACAGAATTTCTAAGAGTTTCTGAACGAGCTCGAGAAATTCTTCTGCCATTTGCTGTGTAGTTCTGCTAAGTAGCTTTGTCAGCACTGACAGTTATGAAATACCTCTGAAAAATGCTGAAGATACTCTGTGTTCTTCAGTATCATGAATTAAGATTTAATTCTTTAATGTAGAAATAATCACAGTCATCTTATTAGTGTGCAGGTTTGCTTTCATCTGCAATAAATCATTAAACAACGTGTATACCGAAGAATTGTTTTATGGTAAACTTCTTTATGACTTACAGTAAATGCTGGGAAGCTATTTTATATAAATATTTATCTAGAGTCATGTTGAACTTTCTTGGGTGTAAAGGGGTCAAGAGTGGGAAATATTTAAGAAGCCTGGTATAGTGCACGCTGCCTAGCCTCCACTTTAACCCTTTGGAATCTGATTTCTGCTCTGACTCCCTAGTCAACACGGCCTTCCCTGTTAGTCGTTGCCCAGCTTTAAATAGACCTGATTGATTTCCTCAACTGCCAGCACCTCTCCCCACTCGGTGACACTACCGGATGCGAGACTGGGCTCTTCCATCTCCCTTCCTGGCTTCCCATCACAAGATGCCCTCTCTGTCTTGACGTTGTCCCCCCTGAGCGAGCCCTCCCACTCTCCTGACTCCATTACAGCCTCTCCACCGGCTCTCATCTGACTCTACAGCTCGCTCTACACTCCAGCAATCCAACTGCGTGGTCTGTCCTCTACAGACGACAAGCCCAGGAGAATCAAAGGCCCTTCACAGCATGGCATCGTTTCTCATCACCTTGCAACCACCGTGGTGCCTATCATTCCACCATGAGAAACTTCCCACCACAAAAGCAATACTACGGTTAGGCACCCAGCCCTTGCCTCCCTCTCTCTCCTTTGTAAATGTGTGACTCGCCATAAATTGACTCTCCTTGGCCAAAGCTGTTTGGGTTTCACCTGACTCACTTTACGAGTTTTTATAAACTTGTAATTATTCATACACTTTGTATATCGCCATGAGGATCAATCTCCAACCTTGGAAGATGGCTTTCTTCTTCCTCTGTCTACCTAGACTATGACATCTGGGCATCTGGGAGGGCCTGGGCCAAGTATGCACTGAATAGCTGATGTTTGAAAAAAATTAAACTTTTTAAAACCAAAGCCTCAGAGACTGGAGAGAGACTAGTAGGGAAGGAGTGGAAGGATGTGGGGTTTAGACATCAGAGCAAAAGAGGAAACAAAGGCAGACTGCCAAAACTTCTGCCTTTTGCCAGCTACCTGCACCTCATGGCCTTGAAGCACTGAAGGTTAATTACCACATTGTCATATAAGATAATCTGTAAATTACAGTACACTTAAAGAATAAGAATTGATACAATCCCACTACCTGTGACAACAGTCACCAATTTCAGCTTTCATTGTCATAATTCTTTCACATTTTTGTACCATCCTACGTATATGAACTTGGGTTGTCTAAAACTAAGATTATGACTTTAGTGTTTCTAATATGGCTTAAGGAGACAATCTGGTCATTTATTTTTGTTACTGTGTATTAATGCATTGATTTCCTTCCTAACATTTAATACATACGTATCACTGGTTTGCTGAGGGCTGAGACAGGAGCATCCTTGTAAGTCTAAGGCTAGCTATTTCAGTCTGAGGTGAGCCAGATCGGTCCACCACTGTGGTCCTGGGGAGAGGCATAAAACATCCATTTTAATTTTTTTATGAAAACAGTTTGTTGATAACCTTTGAGCTTTGGCTTCTTGAAATCTATGTATCATCTTAAAAACTTTTAAAATTAAATTCTATTTATTCATTTAATGGGTGTGTATATACATGTCACAATGTGTGTGTATGAGTATGTGGGGAGCAGAGGACAACTGGCCCCCTTTTAGTACACACACACTGTGCTGGATAGTCTGTGTCACCTTGACACAAGCTAAGGTCATCGGAGAGGAGGGAACCTCAATTAAGAAACTGCCTCCATGAGATCAGGCTGCAAGCAGGTCTATGGGCATTTTTATAGTAAGTGATGGTTGGGGGAGAGTTTAGTCGATTATGGGTGGTGGTCCTAGATTTTATAAGGGAGCAGGCTGAACAAGTGATGGAGAGCCAGTCAGTAAGCAGCATCCCTCCATGCATCCTCCATCCCTCCTGCATCAGCTCCTGCTTCCAGGTTCCAGTGCTCCTTAAGGTCCTGTCCTGACTTCCTTTAGTGATGAACTGTGATGCAGAAGTGTAAGTCAAATAAACCCTTTCCTCTCTAAGTTTCTGTGGTCATGGTGTTTCATCACAACAGTAATAGCCCTAACTAGAAGACACACACACAAGCATACACACACTATTAAAGTATGCTAGAATTATTTCCTTTGCAATTTAAATTTTTCTAGAGTCAATATGTACCTCACTTTAAATTTACTTGTTTTTCAAGTCCTCCAGGAAATCTGCTTAACAAATATGACACCTATCCATCAATCCTACCATGCAAGTGCACTTGATATTTTCAAGCTAAGTATGTTTTCTCTGGCACCCTCTTTCTTGTGACTTTGATTCTACTGTTCTAACTTGACTTAGTGGATCCAGAATTCTCCCCACTCCGTGTTGTTTTGTCTTTTCCTGGATTCCTGGCTGCTCTGGCTTTAATTGTCAGCTTGACACATTCTAGATTTGAGAGGGAAGCTTTCACTGAAGAATTACCTAGATCAAATTGGCTTGTAGGAACATGGGTGCCTTGGGGGAATCTCAGTTGTTAATTGATGTAGTAGGGCTCCTCCTTTCTATGGGTGACCCTATTCCCTGGGTCCTGGGTTATAGAAGAACGTCAGCTAAGCATGAACCAGAGCAACCTGTCAAGCAGTGTTTCTCCACAGTTTCTGCTTCAAGCTCCTGCTTGAGTTCCTGTCCTGACTTCCCTCAATCATGACCTATGAACCGGAAGTGTAAACAAAGTAAAATCTTTTTCTGCCCGTTGATTTCAGGCAGAGTGCTCTGTCACCGCAGCTGAAAGAACATTAGATCCGTCTTACTAATTCTTAGTTTACTCCTCCATTTTGGTAAAATGTTTCTAGTATCCTTCTAAGAAAAACAACCACATGTAATGGATAAATATTCAGTTCATGTCTAAAATGATTGTCTTCATTCATAATTTGGATGGGGTAGAATAATAGTTGGTAATTATTTTCTCTAGGGATTTGGAGAGCATAGTTTCATAGTCTTCTACTTTGAGTGTTTCTTTAGAAAAAACCCACATGTTCTGATCTTAACCTGTGTACTTATATTTTTAAAGAGAACTTTTTAAAAACTACTAATTGTGAGGCTGGACACAACTCAGTGGGAGGGTGCTTGCCTAGCACACTAGGGCCAGGATAGATCCCAAGCAGTAAACAAACAAACAAACAAACCCCCAAACTAATTAGGAGACTCTTCCAGGTAACTTCAAAACCCAGTAATGTGACTGTTAATTCTAATGTGTTTTACATATCAAGGGAAAACTACTCAAAATATATTCAAATTTCTTCTAGAAATATTACTTGTAGAAACTGATTTTAACATGCTAAGACAATAAGGTATGAACTGCAATGTAAAATAAATCACTAATGATGTAAAATTCAGCTTTCATCTTCAGCCTTGTTGAAAGCAGTCTCAGCATGGGAGGAAGAGCAAGGTGGAGGAGAGGAAGCAAAGGCTGTGCTCTAGACTTGAATTGAAGGCATATATTTTGATTGATCATGTATTTCATAATTGAAAAATCCAAGTACTATCTACCCAAAACACCCAGAAATAGTCTCCAACCCAGTGGCAATAACAGCCAGGTGAATAATCTTAGGCTAACATTTCCCAGTAAAAACAGTCATAATCTTTAGAGATTTGCCTGGGTCCTGGCCCATAACAAATTGTCAGACTGCAAGGGTGGGAGGGAGTCATGAACGATTGACGAGAGTATGTCAAAAGGGCTCAGCTGCTGGCTTTAAAAGCCCTGATAGCTGGAGATCAGACAGCTGAGCATCTCAAAGGACAGTCAGTGCAATGGCTTGAGACACATTAAACATGTTTAAAATTGTGAGCTCATAAGCAAATCAAAGAAATTGAATTGATCAACCTCGAGAACACTGGGGACTGGACCCATTAGTTTGAAAAATGGTAAACAGCATCCAGTAATTGATGGAAGGGGTTTCTCTCTGTGGAAGTACCACATGAATAAGTGAAAACAGAACCTAGGATTTCAAGACAACAGTACTGTAAACTGAATGAATGGAGGTATGCAACAGCAGCTGAAAGTGTCCCAGAAGATACCCAAGGAGCCACAGTGTGCCTTCTTATGGGCTTAGGATGATTTTCTCTGTTTCTTTTTGCTGAATGAATAGCATGTCTAGACAAGTATATACTTTTCTTGGATTCTTTCTGCCATAGAAGATGTCACTTCTAAGGAATGCACATATTTTAATATATACTTATTATTTATATACATAAAATATTAATATATATTTAAATATACATTTTCTAGCAATCAAATAGACAAACTGGTACTAAAAAAATCCTGTATGTTTATTGTTTCCTTCCTGCGTGATCACTTTCTCCTAACATTTGTTCTTGGGCAAACCATGCTGTTTCCTGACTTCCTGTCCGGCTTGTATTATCTTCTCCACAGTGAACATTAAGAATGGGCCACTTTCATACTCTCCCACTTCCACATCTTTGGGCCCTCTCTTCCTTCCTTGCTTCCTTTTTTTCTTTTTTCATCCTTTGTGTCTTTCACATCATGCCTTCTGATCCCACCCATTTCCCTCCCTACCCAAAAATAGAAGAAAATAAAATTTAAGAGAAAACGAGGTGAAAGAAAAAAAGAGAAAAAAGGAAGAAGGGAAATCTCATTACGGAAGCTGCAGTGTGACAAGGGTCATGCAAACCCTTTATCTATATATTTTTACATGCAGGTGTTTATGGAAGAGAATCATTGGCCACTGGACTCTGCTGCACCATTGATTTTGGGCCCTCACTGGGTCTTTTCCTGGACATCCATTGCTGTCCTGTGTCATGAAGATCCTGCAGCCCTAGGTCCATAGGACTGACATTTGACTCCTCCCCTTGCTCCAGCAGATCACAGATGGGGTGGATGTTGGGGTGGGTCAACACATAACCCTAGTACTTGCAGAGTTGGTCAGCCTGCCAACTCTCCTCTGTCTTCACCACTAGGGTGGGCTCTCCAGGATTGCTGGGGCTAGTTTACCCCTTGCAATGATGAGCAGTCTCTGGCTTTTCCAACCTCAGGGTTAGTTCTATCATGACTATACCGTCAGGGCCAGGTCTACTGTATTGCCAGGTGAGGTGTAGGGGCCAGTCTTCAAAGTGCTGCAGCTGATGAGGGGCAGGGACAACTCTCTTGCTCTTGTGACCTCAGGGCCAGCTCTCCATCTGCCTCTGGCATTGATGGATGGGGTAGGGGGTATCTCTTTTCTGCCCATGCTGTCACAAGACAGATGAGTAGTGGGGGATGCCTATTCCATGTTCACACATCGGGGGTGGCTCACCCACACCTCCGCCAACAGGGTCAGCTCTACTCTGCTGCCCAGGCGAGGTGCAGGGCCTGCTCTCCTGTGTGCTGCAGCTGGTGTGTTGTGATCCAGCTGCCCTCACTCTCTCTGACTGACAGCAGAACTTTCTTGTGGTCTGTAATTGACAAGGATGTTTGTGTTCTTTCTGGCCGGTGGGTCTCCACAGAAAGAGTAGAGATATAAAAGGTTGCTGGGCAAAATAAAGGTTGCTGTTCTTCCACCTGAAAAGAAGCTTCCGTGTGTCAATCCCGGCACCCCTGCCAGTTTTGGCTACCCAGGCTGCACTGGCTGCAGCACTGGTGGAGGACAGAGACAACTCTCCTGCTCTTATTGGCCCTTTCTTTCTTACGAGCCTATTCTGATTACAGACTCTCCTAATCAATACCCATCTCTCTGTCCAAAGTTACTGCCTTCTGCTCATAATATTAAAAACTTCCCATGGCCACCCTTAGCTGGGAGCCAATGGAAGCTAATGGCTGCTAAGGAAGAGGGAGTCATTTTTCCTCAGTTGTGTAGCTACTTGTAAGTTGCCTATGATCCAGCTACACACATGCAAACAATCTTGAATAAACTTTGTGAGCTAATTTTATAAATGGGAGGGGGTGGAGGAAAGGGGGAGATGATGTAATCATATTTTAATTTTTAAACTGGATATGAAATAAGGAGGGGGATGTATTGGGAAAAGGGTTCCAGGGGGAGGGATAGGGGATTAGAGAGGGGTCTGGGAAAGAATATGACAAAAATACATTATACACAGTATGGAATTAATAAAAAATTAAAATATTAAAGAAAAGATGTTTTCTATGATTTTATGCTTGATACAAAAAGCACAGATCTCTCTTGAGATAGAGTTCTCAATTTTGAGACATCTTGGTTGCTGGGGGACCGTCAGCCTGTTCTGTGTGGTGCAGAGAAGGAGTAGGGTGGACACACCAGCTTGTCTCACAGGCATGACTAGCCTGCTCACTCCCCAAAGGACAGCAATAAGAATGTCCTCAGACTGATGAAGAGTGCTCCCAAATTGAGTTTGATTCCAGCCGGCAGCATCTTTAGAGCTTCTTGCTTTGAAGAGAAAAGTGATAAGGTTCTCTGTAATTTAGAAAGATGGCATTAGGTGTCTATTCTATGTCAGATGTTTGCTTAGAAATGAAAAAAGACTGACTCTGTGGACCCATGGTGCTCATAAGCGGAAGGAGAAAGAGATGTAAAGGAACAGACTTCATGACTTCAGTCATGGACTCCTAGAACAAGGTGGTCCTTGTGGTGTGTGTGTGTGTGTGTGTGTGTGTGTGTGT
>LOJH01000964.1:0-29492 GCA_001685095.1 Ellobius talpinus | reverse complement strand
GTGTGTGTGTGTGTGTGTGTGTGTGTGTCTGTCTGTCTGTCTGTCTGACTGTCTTTTTGTCTGTTTGTCTGTCTCTCTGTGTGTGTATTGAGCGTACATGTGTGTATGTAGGCCTGCAACTAATTTGGGGTGTTTTCTTCAAGCTTCTTCTACCTTATTTTTTGAGACAGAAACTCTTAATGAATCTGAATCTCATTGGTTTGGCTAAATTGGCTGACCTCCAAGGATTCAAGGAGGCCTTTTTGAACAACGGAGAGATGGGGATGATTTTGTCCCTACTACAGGGACATTTGTTAATGTATGGAAACATTTTTATTATGAAGATGGAGCTAAAGAGCTACTGATGGCATCTAATAAACAAAGGATACTGCTAAACACTCTATGGTGGAGAAGGTAAACATCACACTGGGGGTCTCTGGCCCCAAATGTCATGTGCGCTGAATTTGAAAAAACCCTGGTTAATGAGATGATAAAGAGGCTGAAGGCAACAGGCTTCTTGCTGATTGAGCTGGAGTTCAGAGCCAAGATTCAGTAACAATAGGAAGAAGAATAAACAAAACAAATCCCTGGGAACAAGAGCCAAGGGCCAACTGGATGCACCCACTACAAACATTGGCAGAAAAGGAGGTTGTGTCCCCATGCTAAACGTCTTCCATAGATCTGTTAGTTCCAGTAACTTGACTATAGCAGTTGACTCCGTAGCCCATTCAGAGAAAGGAGTGTCTATCTGAGTTTGCTTCCCATGGTTAATTTTGGCTGAGCATGAGAGGGTCAATCTCACTGAAAGTGACTCTCCTGTATTGCCTATGTAACCTGAGGATAGAGAACAGTGTCGTGCATATTTATATCCTCCATAAAGTGAAACCCACTGTTCTTCTGTAGTTCTTTAATTAGTGAATATTAATTGACTAACTGATGGATTATGTCCTTAATTGGCCATGTCATTCACATCCATCTAGACTCAGCATGGCCAGGACAACTTGGACACGTTCCAACTTATTGAGGAACAATCTCCCATGGAGGCCATAAGCAATCACACTACCACTGGACTTGGACTCAACTCAGAATCTAAATAGAAATAGAGCAAGCGTGCTCCAGCCCTGTGTGGAGCAAGCAGTGTAATCAGCTTACCAATGGCTGGGCCCCCATGAGGAATGATGATGATAGGCAGCCACTTCAGTGATGAATCACAGAGCAGCTTCATTTAGCTCACCCCACAAAGGCATAGCACCCCACCAGCCTCTGGAGAAATTAATGCACCTTAATTTGAATCAGAGGCTAATTTCAAATCAGCTATTTTACATATCTAGCTGATGTTTCTTCCCTTCCGGGGTTATTTCTTCCCTCTCTACATGCTCAGATCTGGCTCTGGCAGCTAAATATCGAAACCAAATACTTTGCAAATCAGATGCTGA
Source organism: Ellobius talpinus (assembly GCA_001685095.1). NCBI lineage: Eukaryota > Metazoa > Chordata > Mammalia > Rodentia > Cricetidae > Ellobius > Ellobius talpinus. The sequence continues at coordinate 28,077 of LOJH01000964.1, read as the reverse complement.
AGTATGAAGAGACGGTGTGGGCTGCATCCCACCTCCTCCATTAATGCCTAGCCTTGCGCTTTTCCTATAGAGCCCAGATTTCTGCTCATTTTCGAAACTGCTGTTAGCAAGTGGGGGGAGTTGTTATCTCCTCCCAAGGTGCCTACACGGTGGCAGAGAAACCCAAAAGTCAGAGAAACCTCACAATCCCAAGAAAATAATCCTTTAGTGGTAGGAATAGAGACAGCCTCTGTGGCAGTTTGATTGAGAAGTGTCCCCATGGGTTGGGGTATTTGAACACTAGATCCCAAGCTGGTGGTTCTGTGTGGGGAGGTTTAGAAGGTGTGGTCTTGCTGGAGGAAGTGTGTCACAAGGACAGGTGTTGGGAGTTTATCCCCTTCCCCATTTTTAGTTCGCTTCCTCTGCCCTGAGCTTGCAGTGAAGATGTCATTTCTCAGCTTCCAGCTACTTTCACTATGCCTTCCATTTGCTGCCATGCTTCCCAACGTAATGGAGCCTTATCTGTCTGGAATGCAAATGGAAGTGAATGCCATCCGTAAGTTCCTCTCGGTCATAGTAGAGCTGAGAGCCAGTTCCACACAGGATGAGTGAAACCCAGAGCAACAGCAGGTTTTAAGGTCCTGATGTTCTTTATTGCTTTATTGCTATTTATTCTCTTCTAGCATAGGTTAATGGTTTGGGTGGGAACCGCCCTTCATAGGCTCATGTGTTTGTAAATTGGTCCCTAGCATGTTGCTCTGTTTTGTAAGGTTGTGGAACCCTTAAGAAATGGAACTTGTGGACAGAAGATCCCTGGGGGTTGGCTTTGGGAATCCCATACGTTACCTCCACTTCCTGCCCACGCCCTGCTTTCTGGCTTCAGATCCGTGTTCTCATGCCAACTGCCATGACAGACTGTATCCCCTCCATGCTCCACCCCAAGTTCAGTAACTAGAAGCACTGTTTCCAGGCCGGGGAAAGCAACATCAACAAATGTATTCCTTAACATGTTCTCAAGTTGCTTGTTGTCAGGTATTTGGTCATAGGACTGAGAAAAGCATCTAAAGCAACGTGTTTGGAAAAGGCACTGCTGCGGCCTAGGACTGTGATGGATAGCGGCAGGACTGGTTTCAGAGCCGGAGGGAAGACTCGAGGTAGTCGGGGTATAACGTGTCAGGGGAGATAGGACTGACCAAACTAGGACTCTGTACTGTAAAGAGAAACAAAACAAGGCAGAGCATTTTTTCCACTGTGAAGCAAATACACAAAAAAAACACCAGTCATTTTCACTTTTAGAACTCTGGGTTGACCTAAAGCTTCCAGTTAATTGTACATACTGGGGAAAAGTTAACCACCTACGTACCGAAGAGGAGGTAAAATGAGAAGAGGTTTCACAGACGGGCCACTTTCCCCAGGCACAGGATGCTGGAAGATTAGAATGCTTCTCCACCTACTCAGGATAAGAGGACACAGTTGGTGTTTCTATAACAAGTGGCCAACAGTGGCTAAAAATGACAAACTTTATTTGTGCCTCCTCTCGGTGACCCTCCTGTGTTTGTAAGCACGCTCTCCATCATGATCACCCAAGAATATTGTTTGTTTTGATAGCAGAAACAACAACAAATGCAAACACAATTTAGGGCATGGAGCTGCCTGCCTCTAATCTAAGTGGCTAAGGCAGGAGGATCACAAGTTCAAAGACAGCCTGGGCTATATAGTGAGACAAGTAGGAAAAATAAAGCAAACAAACACAGGAAACTATCTAGGCTCTGAAAGCAGCACCTGTACTCAACTTGCAAGTCACGTGTCTCATATGACTTCAAGGGGTAGGGGACCTTTCTTCTATGTTTCCGGCGGGTAGGGGACTAAATGCATGTGACTAGCCTTATCTGCTACATGAAACACATGTATTAAAAGAATGATGCATTTTATTTGTTTGCTGCAAGTCTAAGAGAAAAGCTCATTAAGCTGCACCATGGTCCCCATCGCGCTTAAGCTTCATGGCAATCTGACAGGTTTGAGATTGCCTAGGAGACACACTTGGTGTCTATGAGGATGTTCCAAGAAGGAAGACCCATGTCGAATGTGGGTGGTCCTACCCCTTGGACTGGGGTTCCATACTGAACAAAGGAGAGAAGGAGGAATTCAGCATCCCTGGTCTGCAGAGGCATGAGTGAGTTCTTAGTCACAGCTGCAGGTGGCTCCACCCCACCACCCCACTATGGAGGACGGCATCCCCTGAATCATGAGCCCAGATAAACCTTTCTCCTTTACATTTCTTCCTGTCAGATATCTGACCTCCCCACTGAGAAAAGGAACTAATACAACCCCCACCGTTGCGGTTGGTGGAAAGTTTGCAGATAACCTAGGTGGGTTCTTGGGGAAGAAAAAGTGAGGCAGGGGTCCTGATAGGATACACACCTTGATTTTCTACTCATGTACTAGGGAAGTAAAGTTCCAATCGGTGTGCAGCAATTTACACAATCGCACACTCGACCTACTAGCAACCCTGCGCATAGTAGGTGTACTGTCCCGTGTACTGTAATCGGGGTGTTGTTTCCAGGATGGGGAAATAGTGCAGAACATTTGCTTCTGCTTTGTGCTATTAGCTCCTCACTTGGGAGCTGCCCACACAACCTGAATGCTAGCGCCAGAACCCGGAGGGCACAGGGACCTACAGTGTGAGGCTTTTTATTTGAGGGCCTTCCTTGATGCAGCTACAGTCTGGCCGTCGTCTGTCTGTGAACAGCCAGGAACTTACAAGATGAACTGGTTTCCTTTCACCTGCAGTCACATGACCAGAAACAGGTGGACTGAAATAACAGAAATGTATTCTCTTGCTTTCTAGAGCCTGGAAAGTCTGAAATCTAGGTGTCAGCAGGGCGATGCTCCCTCTAGAGGCTGGAGGGAAAATCCCTTCCTCACTCTTTGCCTGGTTTCTCCTCTCCCAGCTATCCCCAGATTCCCCATGCCTCTCTCATACAAAGTGGCATGTGATTGAATCTAGGTTTAACCAGATAATCAAAGATAAACTTCTCTCCTTGAGGTTCTTGATTTGGTCAGAGAGATGACACAGCAGTTAAAGGGGCTTGCAACCAAGTCTGATGACCTGAGTTCTGTCCCTAGGACCTACATGGTGGAAGATGAGAACTGACTCCTGCAAACTGCCCTCTGGGCACACCCTATACAACCTCCCCCCATAAAGTTAATGAATAAATAAAACTCATTACATTTTTAAGATACTTACCTTAGGGGTTGGTGAGATGGCTCATCAGGTAAAAGCACTTGATGCTCTTCCAGAGGTCCTGAGTTCAGTTCCTAGCACTCACACCAGGAAGTTCAGAACCATCTGTAACTTCAGCTGCAGGAAATCCAATGCTTCTGGTCTCCTTGGGCACCAGCTCTCACCTACATATACCCACATGCAGAGACACACCTGCAGAGACACACCTGCATATACCCACATGCAGAGACACACCTGCATATACTCACATGCAGAGACACACCTGCAGAGACAGACCTGCATATACCCACATGCGGAGACACACCTGCATATACTCACATGCGGAGACACACCTGCATATACCCACATTCAGAGACACACATGCAGAGACAGACCTGCATATACCCACATGCAGAGACACACATGTAGAGACACACCTGCGTATACCCACATGCAGAGACACATGTAGAGACACACCTGCATATGCCCACCTGCAGAGACACACATCTACACAAAAATGAATATTCCCAAAAGATACTTAGCTGAATCACATCTTTGGTCACATAAAATAAAACTCACTGGTTCCAAGGATTAAAACATAGATAAGTCTTTTGGGAGATGTATTATCCAGTTTTTTGTCAACTTGATACAGGCTATAGCCAATAGACAGGAGCAAATCTTGACTGAGATAATGCCTCTGCAAGATCCGGCTGTACACAAGCCAATTAGCAGTGCTCCTCCATGGCCTCCAGGTTCCTGTCCTCTATGAGTTCCTGTCCTGATTTCTTTCAATGACGAACAGTGACGTGGACATGTAAGCCAAACAAACCCTTTCCTTCCAAGCTTCTTTCGTCATAGTGTTGCAACACAGCAGTAGTGACCCTGATAAGACAGGAGAGCATCAGCAGTCTGGTCCCTGAGGAAGACACAGGAGGAAGAACTGTTCGGAGAGAACACGGCTAAAAACACACTTTCAAAATGTGCTCAGCGCTTTGACTGGCTGTCAAGTCATACACTGAAAGGTGAGAGCCAAGAGCAGTTAGTCAAAGAGCAAAGTTGGAAGATGGAAAACTTTGAGGGGATGATTCAGGGGCCAGGGATTCAAGAAAGCAGTTTAGAGTTTGAGTCTTCCAACTTTAATCCCTGTTTTTAAAAAACTAAATTGCACTCTGGGGAAATGGAGCGAAGTCTGAAACCTCTGTTGGGGAGGTGGCTCCAGGTCAAAATTCCAAACTTGTTCTTCCAACCTCAGCCTGGAGGAAGTGCTGTGTGTGTCCTTTCTGACGCTGGAGGGGACATTGCCCTCCGTTTTGGTGCACATCTATATGCGAAGGTTTCTGAGGGGAAGCCTCTCCTTTCTGACCAGAGTGCATCACAGAGGGTGGGTCTTGAGGTCTCTAGCCTGGCCCCACTTCCTGTTCACTCCCAGACTGCTGCTTTCTGACTGTCACGTGACCTCCCCAGCTGGCTGCATTCCTGTGCACACCTGCATTTCTCACTAAGTACCTCTACTTATGAGCCACTGTGCTGGTGAGTGGAGGGGTTGGGCTGAGACTCCATTCAGGCATCTCCGCTCAGATCTTGTAAGGCTTCTTCCCATTGATGTGGGATTTTCTACTTTGGGTTTTAGGTTGGTGTCTGTTAGTTGGAATCACTCCAGAGAGGCTGTCCCACATAAGAGAGGCCAATAACTCAGTAGTTGCACTCTATAAGCTTGGGTGCCTCGGGAGTGCCACTCTCTCATCAAGACCCTTCAGGGTTCCTGGGGAGCCACTGTCCACAGTCCACAAGGAAATGGTGATTTTGGTATCAGTGAAAGAATCAGCAGTGCTGACAGTGACCTGGTAAATCATCTCAGTATTGACAGCGAGGAAGACCACTTAAGCAAAGAGCAGCTAGTCTTGCCCTTGCATACCCGTTTGAACCCTGGCTGCTGCCAGAAGGCGCTCCCATACATATAGTGGCGTGTCAACTGTATTTTAATAAATAAAGACAACCTGAAGATCCGAAAAGCAAAACAGCCAGCCACTGGGTCTTACCTCAACCTCAGTCTGAAAATAGCGACTTCCTCCGGGGATCTCAGAAGGAGAGTGTGTCTGAGAGCTGGCTCCTCCTCCCCCATCCCCCACCCCTGGTTTTATATTCTTCTCTAGGGCCAGGATTAAAGGCATGCACCACCTGATTTCTATAGCAACTACTGAGGCTCCTGGGATTAAAGGTGCATACCACTGCAGCTACAGGGATTAAAGGTGTGTGTTACCATAACCTGGTCTATAAGGCTGACCAGTGGGACTGTTTTACTCTCAAATCTTCAGGCAGTCTTTATTTATTAAAATACAGTTGAAATGCAACTATACTCTCACATTTGGGAGAGTCTTCTCACATCAGTTAAGGCAAATGGGACAGTTTCTCAGATGAGGCTCCCTACTAGGCGATTCTAGCTGATGTCAACTTGACACTAAAACCAGCACTAGAGGTTTCTACATCTGGCAGTTCTCCCCAATTGTCAGATGTCATTTAAAATACCCAGTTTTCAATAAAAATAATGAGTCATGTGAAGAACATAAAAAATGATGGCTTTACTTAACAAGATAAAGGCGGGGTAGCAGGAGGAAGAAAGTGCAAACTAATGTCTACAATTAGACAAAGAATAAGACAGTCACTATACATACATTCAAGGGTTCAAAGGAAAATATACTCACAAAGAGTAAACAAGTAAAGACTCCTGGTAGAAAACAGACACTGTAGCAAAATGCCAGCTGTGAATACTGACACTGGAAAGTAAAATTATTAAAATTAAAACAACACTGAATTGACTTAGTTACCCATTGGAAAATATATGAACAGTCAGTTTGGAATCTGATTGATAGAAACTATCTAATTAATGGTGATCATCCAATCAAAAAAACAGAGGCGGGAAAAAAGAAACTGCTTTAGCTCAGCGACAAAGAGCATTTGCTGCCCTTCCAAAGAACCCAAGCTTAGTTCCCAGTACCCATGTTGGGCGGCCCACAACCCCTTGTAACTCCACTCCCAGAGGATCCAGCATCCTCTTTTGACCTTCATGGACATTGTCCTTATATGTGTACACATACTCAGAAAGACAGATAGACACACACACACACACACACACACTGCTCAGGGCTTCAGAGTTCTTGCTGTCCTTACAGAGGACCTGGGTTTGTCTCCCAGCACCCACATGGTGATTTACAACTGTCCATATCTCCAGTTCCAGATCTGGCACCCTTTACTGTCCTCTAGGCCCAAGCGTTCATGGTGTACTTACATGCAAGCAATAAACTCACACACATAAAATAAAAATACATAAACAGTATCCAAAAAAGCTCAAACTACTCAGAGAGTACTGGAGCCATTTATTAAACAATTTTATGTATAGTAAAATAATAACATAAATTCTACTGGAGGAAAAAAGAATGGAGTATAGAATGTATTTATAGAGATAATGAATGAATTTTATGAATGGCATTGTAGAGGGCTAAAATGTAACATACGCTAGTAGAAAATGCAAAAAACAAAATCACATCATCACACATCACAATCAAGCTGACAAGATCTAAAAGCCCAAAGTAAGCAGAAAAAAATGATGTATTACAGATAGAGAGAAATGGTGCAAACCACATCTGGCTTCTTACTAGAGCAACAGAGGAGAGAAACAGTAAGCTCACGCAGCCAACTGTGAGTCACAGCTCAGTCACAGGATATGCTATAGCTCATAGTTAGAAATCCGCCTTAATTACGCTCCCCAGACTGCAATGACAGAGATTAGGAGAAAGCCAGCAAGACTCTTACTCATTATGCAGGGAATGGGCAGCCTCTTAAAGGTGGACAACAAGATGCTAGGCTAGGAAAGGGACATAGTGACTCAGTCCGTTTCTGTGTAGACAAGTCTATTGAGGATATTGTCTAGGAGATGCTACATGGGAGAATCAGTTCAGCAATGTCAGTGATAGAAGAAAAGTTAGACAGTGATGGCCGTGTATAACCCTGGTGCCCCCAAGACACCTGCCTTCTGGTGTCAATCTTCCTTTAATATTTAAGTAAAATTGCTTAAGTCCTGCTGCATTACAGCCCCAAACAAGGTTTCCTCTCTCTCGCGCGCGCGCTCACTTTGCTTATTGGTATTTATTCTCCATCTGATCTCTGACGTTGCTATCTCATCTCTCCCTCTCTTTCTCCATTTCAGGGGTAGAACCAATTACTTTCTATTCATTCCCTGAAGTGCTACTAACTCAAGGTTACTGTAAGAAAGAGCTGTACCCAAGATAATAGAAAATGAATTCTATACAACGTGGTGAGGCTACATGTCAGAAAGTGTTCCTGGAAGTTATTAGTCAATCTAATTGACCAAGGGATTTCCCACTGACTCTGTTCTTAAGCTTCTGATTTTCCAAGTTATTTGGGCTACAGGAAGCTGCAGAGTCTTCTTATTGATTTTTTTCCTTTTCCCTGGCTTCCTTTCTGGCTCTGACTAGATCTGAGGGATAGTTCCCAGATACCTACTAGTTTATAGAATGGAGCGATTTAAATCGTTGTTTTATATTATTTCTTTTCAAGAGTAATTCAAGAACACAACCCAGTATGACAAACAAACAAACAAAAAACCTACACCAGATCTGTTTTATTTCCCAAAAGAATTCTTCAATCCCCGAGTTTTATCTCCAAGACACAAGCCTGGAATTTCAAATCAGTGTGCATCCACATCAAAACCCGTGAGCAAAAAATAAAAGGTAACCAAGTTAAACAAACTCTTCACAAGGGTATAGTGGGACTCAGGGTGTATATGTTACTTTCCTTGCAGTTGCAACAAAATACCCGAACAAAGCAACTTGAAGAAGGGTGGGCTTATTGTGGTTCACAGTTTGAGGATGCAATCTGCTGTGGCAGGGAGTTATTGGGGCAGGTGCTCGAAGGGACTGGCAACATTGTGTCCAATCAAAAAAATCACCTACGTTTAGGGTGGGTCTTCCCACTTCCATTAAGCTAATCAGACTCGTTTCCACAGTGATTCTAAATCCTGCTGAACTGGTAATCAAGATCAACATCACACACTACAAGACAAACTATTGCCTCTAACCATTCCAAAAGAGCAAGAGGGGGTACTCCAAGCAAGAACAAGACTTGTACAAATGATGCTTGCTGAAGAGGTGAGAGGCCTCCAGTCAGTCCCAAGCAAAGTAGCATCTGGGAACTGGGGGTGGGGTGAAAACACTCTGCTCTCCCACCTTTTCCTTGTCTTCATTTCCTGAGCCCAGAAGACAGACAGCAAAGGAGACCTTCAAAATGTCTCAGATTTCAGCTTCCCCTATCCCTCAGGAGAGACAAATCCAGGTTCTGGGAGGATCACTTGGCCAGAAACACTGGAAAATAGTTTACTTTGTAGATTCCTCTAAGAAAGTTCCCAACTGTGAGAAATGTCATTCTCAACGAGAATGACAGATGAGTTTCTGGGAACCTGACTTGACACACAGTTGGACTAGTTTGTAGAGAATTGATTATCTGTTTTCTTAAGTAAATCTGTTTCTTCTATTTTCAATAAATCTCTCAGAGGTGTGTTTACAAATTTTCACTTTTAAAAGAAAGTGTCCAGAGCTGTGGCTAAAGTAGATATGGCAGAAAGGTGCCTAACATGCATGCGGCTTTAGGTTCAATCCCAGCACTACATGGGAAAAAAATGAGAAGAAAAAAATTAAGATGTCATAGTCTTTATGAAATCTGTAAGAATGAAAAACAAATAACCACAGTGTTTCTAGCTTCACTATTTGCTATTGTTGTGTCTTAATCAATGTGCTCTCTCTCTCTCTCTCTCACACACACACAGAGATTCATATGTTCAAACTTTCTCAGTTGTTCTCGCAGTCCTTTGTGCTGTTTTTAAAATATCTAGGCTACAGTATGGTTACATTACATTTGGTTACATATGCTAGTTTCCTTTAATCTAAACTAATAGTTTTGCCTTTTATGACACCCTTTCGTTTGAAGAGTATGAGCCATTTGTTTCATATAATGTTCTTCCAATGAATTTGTTCAATTGCTTCCTTATGGTTCAGTTCAGATCATACATTCTTGGAAGGTGTCTTAGTTTGTCTTCTGTTGCTGCGATTAAACACTGACCAAAACCAANGAAGGGATTATCTGTCTCACACTTCCATGTCACAGTCCATCATTGACAGAAGGATCTCACCAGGAACCTGGGGGCAGGAACTGGAGCAGAAGCCCTGAAGGAACATTGCCTGACTCTCTATAGCTCTCCTAGCCTGCTTTCTTATATAACTCGGGCTCACTTACCCAGGCATGGAATCACTCACAGCAGGCTGGACCCTTCATTGTCAATAATTAATCAATAAAATGCCCCACAGTGCAATATGATGCAGGCAATTCCTCAACTGACTTTTCTTCTTTAGAGGTGACTCTTTTGTGTCAAATTGACAAAAACCAACCACCATGCACTCATGTGACTTAAGAAGCATTATGCTACTTAATAGATCTCACTTGCATTTGTGAGCCACTGCCAACAGCTCAAATTGTGGCCAGCTCTTAATGTTTCAAAAATTTATTACTACAAAGGCCATCATTAAATTTTTAGCACTAACAGATGCATATCTAAGATATTCCATATGCTGTCTCATTAAGTTTCATAACAATATAGTAGTTACTGTTATTACAGCTTCAAAAACGAGGAGACTGGAGCTAAGATAATCCTTCAGCCAACCAACAGCAGAGACGAGGGTGAACTCCCAAATCCACAGCAGGGTCAGGCAACCCAGAAGTCCAACCTTGAGGCAGAGCTGGAGGAGGAAGAAGCTGCAGATGTTAAGCAGGTCTCCTTTGCCTGTCACCAGTGCACTTGGAATATGATGAGGTGGGGCAGGCAATCTCACTAAAAAAAAAAGTCCAGGAGGATGAATGCCATCCAGGTGATTCATGGGAGTATCTCACAAGACACTCCCTAATTATGAGCTAGAGCTGGCTTTGCTTTGATTTTAGGAGATCAATGGGCCAACCATTAGAAGGATGGGTGAGCCAATAGAATAACCAATGGAATCAACAGCCACATAAAAGAAATCAGACATTTGATTATGGAATAGAGATCATGATGATTAACATGGAGCAGATATGTTCAGGCAAGATATCAGACATAACACAGGAGGAAGGGAGAGTTGACCAATAACACCATGGCCTTAAGCTTTCTGCATCAGTGCTTAGTTTGGAACCCGAGATGAAGATAAACGGAGCGGGGAGGACTGCAGGTGTTAGATAAATACAGCTGCAACCTTTGCAACAGACCTGTGGGCATCTCGGGTCTCCAGCAGGGCACAGATGGCCACGCTGAATTCTGGACCTGATGTTAGGATGGAAATGGACAATTAAGACTATAACCTCTGGGCTGAGCCTCCGTAATCACCAGAAAGAATTGCTCTGAGTTATGGATTCCTTCCAACATCCAATAATTACGAGGTTGTGTGGTCTAGTCTATAAATATTTATGTTGAACATAACTTTATTCTGTCATATGATTCTCCCTGCCAGAGTTTATTGGCAAGTAAGAAAGTGGTACTGCTCCTATGTGTCTTGCATTCCAGTGAAAAGAGAAAATAATGATGATGCATAAAGTTCATGTTTTGTTATAAAGACAGGAATAGGAATAGAAATGAGAGCTTGTGTATGCTGGGGGTAACTTCAAGTCGTGTGTGTGTGTTTGTATGTGTGTGTACAAGTGCCATCATGCCATGTGGTTGATCAGAAGACAACTGGTGTGAGTACGTTCTCTCCTTCTACCACATAGGTCTCAAGAATTGAGCTCAAATCATCAAGCAGGATGGAAGTGCATGCCTCTACCTGCCAAGCCATCTTGGTTGGTTGGAACTTTGGTTTTAAATGAGATAGCCGGCATAACTCACTTAACTTTGAAGATTACTGTGGTAGTTTAAATGTAATTGGCCCCCATAACCTCAAAGGGAGTGGCACTATTAGAAGGTGTTGCTTTGTCGTAGTGGGTATGACCTTGTTGGAGGAAGTATGTCACTGCAGGGGTGGGCTTTGAGGTTTCCTATGCTCAGGATACTGCCCAGTGTCTTGGTCAACTTCCTGTTACCTGTACAATGTAGGACTCTCAACTACTACTGTCTTAGGACTCTCAGCTGAGAGTCTGCTTGCTTGCCATGACTCCCATGATCCCATCAGGGACTGAACCTTGGTCCTCTGCAAGAGCAGCAAATGCTCTTAACCACTAAGCTATCTTTCTTGCCTTTTGACCAATGTTCTTAATGGATACTAGTCCTGTGGCTTTCTCAGGGAAGAGTTTATAGGAAGGGAGTTTGTAGGAAACCAATGCAAAGGTCCTAAGACAAGAAAGTTCTATAAAATGACTAGATTAAAAGCAAAGGACTATAAAGGGGAGTGTAAGGAAGTGATGTACTGGAAACTTCTGTGCCAGTGCAGCAAGTATTGGAGTAGTAAGGCCTTCCTTGGTGGTTTGGGACTTGAGGGCTCCACTACACACATGGATCCACACCATTATGTCCAGAGTGGGCTGTAAAGTTAGGGTAGGTTTATTGTAAGAGAGACTTCAGTGTCACTCTGGAGCTCTCTCGCCAGATTCCTTCAGCCATGTGATAACACAGCAAGGAGGCCCAGGCCAGATATTGCCTCTTGACCTTGAACTTGCCAATCCATAGGACCATGAGCCAAAGATATTTCTGCTCATTGTGAGTTAGAGTATCATGCATTTTGTGACTGCAGCACAATACTGGCTAAGTCACACATAAACTCTCACTATAGAAATGCCTGTTGTGTCACCTTTCCTCCCCTCAGACCCTGTAGGACGTTAAACATTGTCACGCATCTAATTTCTAATTATCATCAGTAGAGCTCTCACTGAAATGAAAATCTATCTGTGTGCTTGTGTTTCACAAACAACAGCTGAAAAACATGAACAGACTTCACTCTGTTTCTCAGACACCTGCTGTGGGTTTCTTACTGCCCTGAACCGGGCTTTGTAGCTTAACATTTATTATCTTGCAATTCTGGAGGTCTGAAGTTTTAGATGGTTGGACTGGGCTCTTCCTGGAAGCTCTAGGGTAAGTCTGTGTCTGTTATCTGATGCCTCATGTTTCCTTTGACTCTTGGATTTTTTTTTACACCAACTTGTGTAATGTGTCACCTTTTTTCCCTCTTTCTTTCCGTGCTTCAGCCACCACTTCGTTACCTGCGTCTGGTGTCACTGTCTCCATTTTAGGTGGATGGTGCTCATGATGATCAGTATTGATTGACAGCATGAAACATCTTAGGGCCACCTAGGAAGAGCATCTCAGTGAGAGATTGTCTACATAGGAAACATCTTAGAGTTACCTAGAAAGAGCGTCTCAGTAAGAGATTGTCTACATTTGGTTGGGCTGTGGGCATGTCTGTGAAAAATTGTTTCAACTAAGGTAAGTAATTTGGTAAGAGCCAGCTCAGTGTGGGCAGCACTACTCTCTAGGCAGAGGGTCCTGAGCTGTGTAAGAGTAGATAAACAAACTGCATGCAAACCGCAAGTACATAGGCATGTTGATTTTTCTCTCTTCTTGGCTGTGGGTGTGATGTGGCTAGTTGTTTGGAGATCCTACCTTGACTTCCCTACAATGATAAACTCTAACCTGGCACTGAGAGTCAAATCAGCCCTTCCTTCCCACAGCTGCTTTCTGTCATGGTGTTTTCTCATGGCAACAGAAATGAGACTAAGACAATGGCGATGACATTGGGCCCAGTCAGATCATCTCGGATTCGACTCAAAATGTTGGCTTAATGATGTCTATAAATCCTTCTTTGTTGGTAAGGATACATTTCATTGATTCTGTAGATTAGACTGTGAATGCCTATGGGGGACCATTATTCAGCCAACCAGCCCAGGAAGTGAAGAAAGAAAATAAGAAAGGAGAAGCCAAGGGTGGGGGGAGAACAGAAGGAGGCAGCTGGTGAATCAGGGACCAGAGGATCACCCAGGCAGTACAAACAAGTGTAAGAAGCTGCCCGAGGCATCTGAGCCAGAGGAAGCTGTTCACAGCAGCTAGCAGCTTCACAAGAAAGACTTCCATCTACAACCACTAAGACTTTAGAAGACTAGCCAAATGCCACAGAAAGGCTCGGGAATAGGACTAGTTTAGAGCCGAAGAACCCCCACATACCTGGAGCCCCAGTACTCAAGAGTCATAGGCAGAAGAACCATGAGTTCAACCAGGGCTACATAGTGAATTCCAGCCCAGTGTGGACTGCAAGACCCTGTCTGGTGGGGGCAGAAAGGGAGAGTGGGAAGGAGCTGGGTGGGGGTGAGGAGGTAGAGAATTAGTCAGCTAGAAATGCTGTAGCAAATACCATAGACAAGTTAGCCTAAGCAGGAGGAAGTCATAGCTCTCCAGAGACTAGAGGTCCAAAATAAAGCTGTAGCAGACTTTCTTTCTCCTGAGATCTCTCTCCTAGGCTCCCAGCAGCCTCCTTGCTTTGTCCTTCCATGACTTATTGTCTGCTGTCTCTTCCCCTTATAAGGAATCAGTCTTATTGAGTTAGGGCCATATTATGATCTCATTCTGTCCTGATAACCTCTGGGAGGCCCTGGCCCCCAGTACAGTCGCATTGTTGATTAGAGCTCCAGTCTATGAGTTAGTGTGTGGGGGTGGGGAGTGCAGTTCTGTCCTTAATTACGGGTTATCAGGATGCTCTGGACAAGACAATCTCCCAGGATTGCACCAAATATTCATAGCATATTATCAATAAGAGTTTGACACAATGGGGACCCCAGGTTGTGCAGATATTATATGAAAGGGGAAAGTGCTCCATTTCCACTCAGTCTGCAGTCCCTCTCCCAGCCTGACTGCGAGCATTTCCTTAGGTGACAGTCTACGGCAACAAAGGGGGACAGAAGCCCTGTATGGCCCAGGATGTGCATTCTGTCTTACTGGCTTTGGCTTTGTGTACTAGGCTTTAATTTGGACTTAGGTCGTTCACAACTTCACAGATGGTAGAACACGCTATATTCAATGTCTCCTTTCTCTGGGAAGAGAATGACTTCATTTTATGATTCTTACTTATGCTTATGTAAGCATATTTATGTTTATTGTTTGAAAATTCCAGGTGACATATACATTTAAGTATTATGAGATCTCCTTTGCAAATGCTAAAGGAAGACCTCCAGAGACAGATAGCATGTGAAGAGTGCAATAGGAAACATTAACCCTAGGATCACATTGTAAAGCTTGCTATAGCTGTGGACATAGAGTGGAAAGATGGTTCAATGGCTAAGAGCAGTGGCTGCTCTCCTAGGGCATCTAGATTCAATTCTCAGCACCCACAACTGTCTGTAACTCTAGTCTCGGTGGATCTGACACCCTCTTCTAAACTCTAAGGGCACCAGACACAAAAATCATGCAGAAAAAAACATCCATACACATAAAATAGATAAGAGAAAATGGTATTTTAAAGCTGGGAGGAAAGACTCAAGAAGGGATGTGGGTCTAATAGCAGATGCCACTGCAATGGGGTCTTGCATGAGAAGAAAGAGACTAGACTCAACACCAACTCCAGCAAGGACAAATAGGAATTTATAACTAAGGAGAAGGAGGGGTCAGTGAGATAAATTACTAAGAGAGAATATTGAGGACAGGGAATGCTACTCAAACTATGAAGCTATGTAGGATGATAAGATTCCAAACGTGGTGATAGGGGTGGGTTGGTTAGGAGCATATGCACCAAACTGAGTTAGCATCCTTCTTTCTAAAAATGGATTCTACAGGGACAGAAGGGAAGTTCAAGGTTATAACTGATTAGACAAGAGTGTGAATAAATTTACAATGAATAGAGGAAATCTTTGGATAGGTAGATAGGTAGATAGATAGACAGATAGATAGACAGACAGACAGATAGATAGGTAGATGATAAATAGATACACAGATGATAAAATAGATGAGACATAGATGATAGGCCTGATAGGTTCTAGATGACTGATAGATACGTCAGTAGATAAGCTGATTGATTGATGCCTTCATTTTTTTTTAACTTATTAACTATTAGGTGCTTCATTTTAAATATCCCCCAAATCTTATTTGTTCAAAATTTGTACCCAATGCAGCAGGTTAGCCTTGGGGAAGTAACTGATTTATGAGGTTCCTGCCTTCATCAAGTGGATTAATCCACCTATGAATGTATAGCTCACAGATATTTGAGGGAAGGGCTCTGTTTTAACAGCCCTTTGTGTTTTGGCTCCTCCCCAACAGTGAGCACCTCTGTTTTAGCATGTGTTCCCTGCCAGCATGCCAAGGACCACAGACATGGAAGCACTGAAGTCAAAAAGACCATGGACTGAACCCATGGAGACCATGAGCCAAATAAATCCTTTCTCCACCAAGTTGCTTGTCTCAGGTATTTTTTCATACCCGTGGAAGTTGACATGGTTTTGCTTACTCATGATCAACCATAGCTTATTATTATATTTATATTTATATATTATATATCAAATGGAAAATTCTAGACATTAAACAATCCATAAACATAAATTAGGGTGCATTGTGGTAGAATGGTGGCATTTCATTCCATCCTTGGGATATGAATCTGACTGTGTTCAGTGTATCCAGGCTGTTTATTCTCCCCAAATAATAACTACCTTGGTTTTCAGATTGACTTATCTTGGAACTCTAGGCCCATGTTCAGATAAGCTTCATTTTACTTACTAATGACTCCAGACCTAAGGTAGTGGTGCTGGCAGTTTGGATATACCTGAAAGAACCCTTTATCTAAGTGGTAAAAAAACAGAATTTCTTGACTTAATACTATACAATGAAAATAATATACATTGAGGTTGCTAAGCCATAAAATAAAAATGAACCCTCTATTTATAAAATTATAAAGCATAAAAAAGTCAAGCTAGCTATGTTGTCATACCTCAGGCTTCAGTAGGTTCAGCCATAGTTGCAGGATCAATGCTCACTTAAGATGGAAAACACTTAAATTTCTGGGTAGAAGACATGAACAGGAAATGTCTTCCTGACAACAGTGCATAAAGTAGGAAAGCAAGAGCCTCAAGGAAAGCTGAGCAACTGATGCCCTGGACCAATTGGCATGGGAACTGCAAAGCAGGTAATGGTCCCATAGAGCAAGGAACAAGTAAACACAGAGTTTGATGCTCTCTTCTGTGTCTCGGATATCACCTGCAGGCCTTGAAGGTGTCCACCAGGGATAATGAGTTGATGGTGTATGTAAAACTGGAAGAGTAATCCCCATACCTCCCTGAAGTGGGACAGTCACCATGTGAATTAGAAAATCAAAATTGCCACATTGTCACCTTTCTGCTGATAAATACAGTGGGATGATGTTATATTTTCAGGAATCTAATTTAGCATAGGGGAAAGATGGTGATCGGAAAGTTTAGCTTTGGTGTAGTTCAGATGCAGCTATCAATTAGTAGATAACACAGCCACACTCTTTACAGATCTTTGAGGGTGATTTAAGCCAAGGGGGCAGCCTGTGCCAAGGACCTAGAAGGTGCCTGGTGAGGTTGAGGAGCAAAAAGAAGATCTAACTATCTAAAACACTGGGTCGAGAGGGAGAGAAGGTAATTTGCATGTATACATGTATGTGTGTGCACATGCAAAGTGCACAGAGGTGTATGTGGAGGCCAAAAGTCAACATCAGGCTTTATTCCTCAGGACATGACCAACTTTATATGTTTGGATGTTGCTGTTGTACTTTTTACAATTTTATTATTTTAATTGTGTGTGCATTTGCATCTCTCTGTGTGTATATTTTCTATGCATGTGTAGGTGCCTGAGGAGGGCAGAAGAAGGCATTGGATCCCTGGACCTGAACTTAAGGTGATTACACACTAGCCATTGTTGGTACCAGCTATTCTACAAGAGCAGTATTCACTCTTAACCTCAGATTCCTCTCTTCAGGCCTTTACTAGCCTTTTTTTTAGAATTATTTATTCATTTTTATTTTATTATGTGCTTTGCCTGCATGTATGTGCCCCATGTGTGTGCAGTGCCCATAAAGGCCAAAAGAGGGCATCAGATTCTCTGGAACTGGAATCACAGGTGCCTGTGAACTGTCATGTGGGTGCTGGAAACCAAACCTAGGTCCTTTGCAAGAGCAGCAAGTGCTCTTGACCACTGAGCCATCTCTCTATATTTTTATGTGATTTTTCAAATGATCCTTATGGAAATGACTAGTAAGTTATATTTGGGCTGTAAAAAATAACATAGTTGTAGAAAGGGGTCTAGAGAACCCAGCAGTTTGGGAGACTACTGGACGATCACATCCAGTGAAGACCAGGAATAATTTTCTTCCCCATTATGTGGTTTTTCTAGCACACTTGTTTTTGAGACAACACCTCACTGTGTAGACCAGGATGGTTTTGAACTCACAGAGATTTACCTATCTCTGCCTCCAGAGTGCTGGGATTAAAGGAATGTACCACCACATCTGGCTTATAATTTTTGGTTATTAAAGCAAGGGTATTGACTTTTGCATTCTGTTTTCCATGGCTAAGCAGCAGCAGAGGCACATTTAAATGCAAGCTAGCCAGCTGGACAATATTATTTCTGTTGATACCTTTTAAATTGTTATTCTGTTGATGCCTTTAAAAAGCAAAATTATTCCTGTTGATATCTGCAAAATTAAAAGAAAAACAAATAATCAAACAAAGAAAAACCCTACAGGGTAGATAATAAAGAGATTTGAAATTTATTGAGAAAATTTGCCCTGGCTACCAGAAAGTTTCAGCTGCATCTTCAGGGAGGGTTTTTAACTCCAGAAAACTGTCTGTAGCTTGAAGACATAGAAGGCTTGCTGATTAAGTTAGCATATAACATAAGGCTGCGGAGAAGCATGCCTACATAAAAGACAAAACCAGGGTGCCAAGCTATTGCATTTGTACCTAATGAGTTTAATATAGTAATGATTCACACAAGGACTTCCATATAATCCCAGAAGAAGAACAGATGAAATCCAAATGTGGAGGGTTAGGAGGGGCAGACGCAGCCAAGCAAGGGTCTTGGAGCTTTCAGAATGCAGAGATCGATACGAGCCCACAGGCTAACACAACTGCCAACAAGATTAATGCAAACCTGGGTGGTATTAGTGATCTATTACCCAGGAGAAATATTAGTCAGACCACATTTGATCTCTTCGGAGTCACAACTCAAGAATATTGACAAACAGGGTGTTCAGCTAAGAGAAAGACTGACAAACATATTTAAGATTTAGAAGACCAGAGTTATGTTTAATTTATTCAACAAAAATTTGTTGTGTGGTTGGTTTATTATCAGGGGTTGTCATAGCTACTGGTGATACAGTCTGAGACAAATGCTCCATGCTGGGAAGAGGAGACTCCAGAAGGAGCAATAGCTGGCCAGTGTTACTTAGAAGAGCTCAGAGGCATGCACTGATAGCCCCAGGGGAGAAGGTAGAAAGATTAGAAACTTGGAGTAGCCGCTGTTCTTCCGGATTTAAGTACTGAAACAAACCCAAGTAAAAATCTCAACAGTCAGTTGTCTATGAAGGGCAAACTGTCTGGACATTAGCAGGTTCTCTTCGGCTAGGATTGTTAATATAGAAATTCATGTTCTGTTTTCATGTTCTTTCCTACTGAGGCGCAAACTGGTATAACTCCTCTACACTTACACCACACTCTACCACCAACTCCAGTCCTTAGCTCCTCCCTTCTGTAACAGGCTCTCATGTAGCCCAGGCTGATGGCAAGAGGATTACCCTGAACTTGTGATCTTCTTGCCTCTCCTTCCCAAGTGCTTAGGTTAGAGAAGTATGCCACCTCACCCAGTTTATGTGGTACCATGGATCAAAACCAGGGCTTCATGTGTGTTAGGCAAACTCTATCAACTGAGATACATACCAAGCCTTTCCTCAATTCTTTTAAAAGCATTTACACATAATGAGACATTAGAAAATTAGAAGTAAATTAAGGAAGAAAATTAAGTCAAATAAGAGATTGCCCATAATTTTTAAATATGCATCACTAATATCACTAATTATATTTTTATATTAGTTATTGAAATCTTGCTGCTCTTGCAAAAGACCCAAGTTCAATTTCCAGTGCCCATATTATGTGGCTCACAACTGCCAGTAACTCCAACTCCAGGAGATTGTATGCTCTCTTGTGGCCTCTCTGGGTGACTGCACTCACATGCACACACACACACACACACATGCACATAATAAAATACACATACACAATAATAAAATAAATATTAAAAACAAAATCTTGCAGTCATATAACTTCATTCCCCATTTTACTTAGCATAATAGATGCTTCCACATCATTTAAGAATATTTGCAATATCATTTGCTGGTGGAACATTGTTATCCATGTCACGAATGTTTAACCTCTTCTGCTGGGGGATGTCCCTGGTGTTTGTTGCACATCTCTTTGGTTATAAGTGATTCTGTGAGGTGTAGCACTATGTTGGATTCCCCATCGCTTGACCTTGGATATAATTTTCTAAGTCTAGGCACTGTGCTGAATTGAGGGAAATTTTACAATCTGGGATGCTTATTAAAAATCAACTTCAGGAAGGGTCAAACCCACTTGAATCCAATCTTACTGCACTGAGATAACAATATAATCCTCAGTCACTTTAATGTCATGGACAAAAACTAGTGTTGCCTTTTTATCTATTTCCTTAGCTGAGGAGTTGGGGTGACAGGGTTTCAGGTGCTTCTTAATTTCCTGCTTGTGCTGTTTCCCAGTGACTTTTCAGGATTTTTTTTATTATTAATTTGAGCATTTCTCTCCTACACAGTAAGAATGGGCCTTTTCCAGCTCTCTTGTGCCTTTGTGGGGGTGTCTTTTCCTCATTGCCTCTGCTCTTTGGTTTTGTTGATTTTTTTCATATATCAGGAACAGTGCTGACAAATTTAATGTTACAAAATATAATTCTCTTCATGTTATAAAATAACGTAAAAATAAAATATGTAGGACTGGAAAGATGACTCAGCAGTGAAAAGCACCGGTGGCTCTGCTAGAGAACTGGGGTTCAATTCCCAGCACCCACATAGCAGCTAACTGCCCATCTGTAACTCCAGTTCCAGGGGACCTTATGCCCTCTGCTGGCCTGCCTGGGCACTGCACACAAGTGGTGCACAGGCATATGTGCAGGTAAAACATCCATACCCATAAAATAATTATTAAAATGCAATATAAAAATACATAAAATAATAAATACTTTCACCAGCTATTTCCAACAAGATACTAAAATGCTTAATAAGTATTCCTCAACAAACCTACTAAAATATTAAAATTCAATAAATAGAAGCAAATTGAATAAAAACACAACAAACTCAAATAGTTTTTCTAGCAATAAAATAAATTATAAGGCTGTCTGGTGATTGACACATGAACAAAATGCTAGCAAACAGTTTGTTAATATGCTATGGATAAAGAATTCTAAAACGCTTATATTCCTTGTCTTAGTAAATCCAGGCTGGGCATTGCACTGTACTCTTAGAGGTACTGTGGCAGACAAATGCACAAGCATGTGTATTACACTGTTAGCTAGAAACACTCTGTGGGCAGACTCAGTGTCAACCCTAACGAGGTGCCTGAAGTCAGGTGTGTGCTCGTCACAAACTGAACGTGCTACTCTGAGCAGTGGTGTCGTTGTAGAAATTAAAGATATGACAGCTAAGAACACATTCAATACAGAGTTTCTAAGGCAAGATCAAGCACATTTCTAGAAATTAGATTGGAGAGATGAGGAAAATAAGGAAATCGGGGACTTCATTGGAAACAGCCAACCTTGAATGACTTGGAGAAATTTCTAAATGATTCTGAATTTGGAAAAAAAATCAGGTGTCAGATGAAAGGCTGGAACTAAAGTGACAGCCGCTTCCTTCACAGTAGCATTGGAGGCTAAAGGACCAATGTGCCTTAAAAACAGAGGCCCAGGATGCCCGCTGCTAGACAGTGCCATCTAGACATGGCAGGGACAGCGCTCACGACATTCCAACAGCATGCTTACCTAAAGAGGTCTGCATAAGGACAACACACGCTGGCATGCTGACGTGATAGGAGAAATTTCCCAAGGCTCCACACTTGTTGAGAGATCAACGGCTGCTCAGAGGCAGGGAATCAGTTTTTTCCAGAGATGAGCCTCCTGGTAGGCTATCCAATCCCAGTGGTCAGCCCTGAGCACATACATGTGAGCGACACTCAATGAACTTTGTATGGTGTGTGTGTAGCAATGATAATTAATGAACATGCTGGTCATGTATTTGAGAGGGGGACGCAGAAGTTGTAAGGAGAGGTAGAGGTAGAAATTATGTAAATACAGTACTTATGTGTGGAAGCCTCAAAAAATTAAAATAGAAATAAATTTTTAAAATTTGATCTGTGGAAAAATTATTTTTGAACCTGAAATTCTATGTTCAACCAAGCTGTCTATCAGGCAGAAGAATAGAATAAAGGGATTTCTTCATCTCCTCTTCCTCCTTCTTCTTCCTAATAGAATCTTAAAGTATACAAACTATGCATTTATCATTGTTCAAGTCTTTTCTGGAAACACAGGAAAATATTTTGTCCTCAGGAAAAGAGTAATTGTAAAAATGGGAAAATGTAGGCTTTACGAAGGACGGATATTAATTAAGAATATTAATCCAGAGAGTGGAAAGGGCAACCAGGGGTGCGGAGGAGGACAGCTTGCTGGCAGAGAGCTTTGCAGCACATTTGCCCAGAGCGTGGCAAGGGGAACCAGAGATGCGAGCGTGGCAAGGGGAACCAGGGGTGCGAGCATGGCAAGGGGAACCAGGGGTGCGAGCATGGCAAGGGGAACCAGGGGTGCAGAGGAGGACAGCTTGCAGGCAGAAAGCTTTGCAGCACATTTGTCCATCTTGGTTTTGCTAACTGTAACAAAATGCCTGTTGTTAGGTTTTAGAGGGCTAAGAACATGGTCCCAGCAAGTGACCAGTTATGTCAAGGACCTCTTGAGCTACATGGCATCATGGGATCTGGAATTAAGAAGAGGGACACAGAGAGGAAGAGACCAGAGAGAAAGGCAGGAAGCTAGAAAGAGTGGGAGAGGTCAGTATTGACCTATATTTTTAAACTTTTATGCATGTATGTGTATGTGTACGTGTGTGTGTGTGCATGTGTGCGTGCACGCACATGTGTGTGTGGAGACCAGAGTAAAAGCTCAGGTGTCATCCTCAGGAATACTGCCTACCACTTTTGTAACAGGGGCTCTCACTGACCCATAGTTCACTAATTAGGCAGCACTGACTGGCCAGAGAGTCCCAGGGATCCCTGTCTTGACCCCCCTCTTCTCTGCTGGAATTACAAACATGAACCACGACGTCTAGCTTTTTAATGTGGATTCTGGGGATTGAACTCAAGTCTTCATGCTTAACTTCAATGCTTCAGCACTTAACTTCTGCGGGAAGACATTTTATTCTTTTGTAATAACTCATTTTACTGGGAGTAATGAGTCCCATGAGAATTACTTAATCCTTCTGAATCCTCAATGATCCAATAGCTTCTCACTGAGTCTTTTCACTGAGAGGGTTGGAATACAGGGCGTCCATCACTCTAGGCAAGGACTTAGTCAGGTTCACCAGCTCAACGTGGGCACACCGAGGGTCCTGCTTCCAACACTTGCCCACATTGTCATTAGAGCAACATCTGACAGGAAACCTGTGCTGATAAAATTGGGCAGAACGAGGATCTTTGGGTGGATGTCTCCCCCTGTTTAGCACACTTACTAACACCTAACACAAGGCGAAACGCCCACTGGTTATCTGACAAATGCAACAGGAGGGAGATGCTATGAGATACGCTTCATGCGAATATAAAGAACAAAGAGATTCAAAGTAAATGGAGCAGTTATTTTAATTAGGCACCATGAACTCCAAGGATATAAAAGACATGAAAAAAGCAGGTAACAATCAGAGCCATTTATTTATATTTTATGGAACACTTCTCAGTAAAAGATATGTCACTTAAGTTCTAATTCTCTTACACACATTAGCTCATTCAATATTTACCATTTCCCTATGATTGATATCTCCATTATATAGGAAGAAAAATAGAGATTTGCAATCATACGAACCTAGGATTCAAATAGGCTGTTGAGCTCTGAACCACCCACTCTAGGAAAAGAAATTTAAGACTAGCTGCTGCTTTGCTCAGCAGTGAACAATAACTGCACAAAGTGGTGAAACCAGGAAACACCGACTGACCTCAGAGTGTTGCATAAACATAAAGTTGAGAGGAAGGAGGATCAGAGTTCAAGTTGACATAACAAATAAGAACTTAATCTGCGGGGGCTGGAGAGCTGGCTCCATGCTTAAGAGCACGGGCTGTTTTTCCAGAGGACCTGAGTTCAGTTCCTAGGGATCTACATGGCAGTTTACAACAGTATGTAGCTTCAGCTCTGGGTGACTTGATGCCCTCTTCTGGCCTCCTGCACACACATGATGCACAAACATACATGCAGACAAAGTACTCATACATACAAAATATAAATAAATCTTTTTTTTAAAAAAAAGAACTTGACTCGAAGTAACAGGAAATTAATAAATACCTAAACACGTGTGCATGCTTCTGTGTGTACATGGTGTTTGTTTACATACACATTTACATATTTAACCTCCTTTTCTTGCATTTGATATGTGTGTGTATGTATGTGTAGAGAGGAAAATGTAGAAAATGTGCATATTCACAAATCATTAAAATATGAAATTAAATAGCAGGAACAAGGAAAAATGATAGCTTAGAGCAAACATTTAGCAGCATTTCATGTTCAACTTTACAGCTGTGTTAGTGTTAGTGAAGCTGGGAGATGGCGTGGCAGTTAAGGCACTGCAGCCAAGCCCGATGACCTGAGTTCAACCCCAAGGACTCAATTCACTTGGGGGAGGGAGAGAGTTGACACCCACAAGTTGTCCTCTTGCATCCACATACACACTGCGGCATGTTCTCTCTCTCTCTCTCTCTCTCTCTCCTCTTTCTCCATAAACAAATAAATACAAAATCTTTTAAACAAGCCAGTTTATGTATTGCACACACTCCTCTATATTGCTATATCCACCATAAATCTTTATCTATGTACAGCTGATGCTGAAAAAAATCAAAACAGGGTAGCTGTAACATAAAGATAATTATCTTACATTTCAATTGTTATATAAAGAATATGCAGGATAGTGCATGTTCAATTTAAAATCTTACATGTCTGTGCTTGTAACATATAATAAGACAAAACGGTGTCAGTCACAGAGATCAGCCTAGAAAGGAAGCTGACACATAATTCCTTTCAGAAGACAAAGTTTATTGGGAGAAAGGCCCAGTCATAGTCTTGAGGTGGGAGGGAGAGCATTCGGCAGAAACGGTGTGATACATAGAGATCTAAACACGGCAGGAGCTTCCCTTTAGAGGAGCAGTTCTCAACCTGTGGGACATGACCCATTTGGGGGTCTAATGACCCTTTGGTGGAGTTTGCCTTAGACTATCAGAAAACACAGATATTTACGTTATGACTCACAACAGTAGCAAAGTTACAGTTATAACCTGGCAACAAAAATAATTTTATGGTTGGGGGTCATCACAACATGCGGAACTGTATTAAAGGGGCTCAACATGAGGAAGGTTGAGAACCACCGCTCTAGAACCTGTCGAGGAGCTTTACTGAGGTGAGGATAAGAGGGAGGGAGAGACAGACAGACAGACTGACTGACTGATTGACAGACAGACAGACAGACAGACAGACAGACAGACAGACAGACACCCTAGCCCGGGTGGCAGGGGCAGAGGAGCCTCTTCAGAGAGCAGTCTTCATAGAACCTTCCCCACGCAAGAACAAAGGAAATATCAGACTCATAAGTTCTGAGGTGGCTGGTGGGAAATTTCACAACACGTGATTTAGTTCAACATAGCATGTATGACAAAGCATGGAGTTGCCATGTGCTAGTTAGGACTATAGATCAAGGGGTGCTGTTATGTCACAGCATGGAGATAGTCTCAGCCCTGTGTCCCAGAGAAAGTGCGGAGTGCATGTCCTGATTAAAGCTACGGGAGCTAGGCTACGGGTGCAGGCCCGTCTTCCAACAGTGTGCTTGTGTTAGAAAAGGTTCCACTTTTCTGACCAAGTCTGCGATATTCTTCCACTTAGTCCTTTCTTGTAGTCCGTCAGGAACACATGACACATTTCATGTAGTATTTGTCCTGGTTGGGAGCAACATTTTCGTTGCTGTGCAGCCCAGGCTTGCCTCAAACTCATAATCCTCCTGCCTCAGCTACTTAAGTGCTGAGATTACAAAACCTGGCTGAGGAAAGACATTTAGATAGTAAGTTTGCCCCAGCTGCACGACTCTCTGCCCTCGAAACTCAACATGCTGTCAGGAAGCAGTCAGCAGTGTACTGTAGAAATGTAATCCAGGGCTGGCGTTGGTGACATAGGAGTGTGACGGGAAGTGGAGAAGAGGGTAGTCACACCAGAAGACAGCTGTCAGAGAACAACAACATAAGAGAGAAAACCAGGCCTCACACTTCAGATGTGGATCTCTGAGCTAGAGAGAAGGTGTTTTCTCAGGAGTCAATTTTAAACTTTTCTACTGTACTCCTAGGAGAGAAATAAACAGAAGGGGCTGTCCTCGAGTGAAGCTATCCTTTCCCACAGAAGGGCAGAGAACATTGGTATTGAGAAACTTGACAAATATTAAACAATTTCCCATCAAGTACCAACCACTGACAAATATTTGGATAAAATGTTTAAAGTAGCAAAGGAGCTATTCATGAAAATCCCTATTTGAAAAAAACTCATTCAGACAAAAGGAACAGAATGTGTATGCGCACAGTGTGACCAGTCTGTGGAAAGACCATGGAAGTTTAGTGCTACATAGACAAAAACCAGCTGGGGTGGGGAAAATGCATAAAGTCGCAGCAGGGACTCTGGTTTTTAATTGAAAGATATAGGAAGAGGGGTGACTTGGTTAGATGAGGTTTTACCACGCTGCATTAGCTGCTGTGCTGGGCAGAGTGTGCCGAGAGGCTCACTTGTCCTGCGGTGCCAAGCTGACAAGTGAAGCTAACTTTGCAGATCAGTTCTCTCCTTCTACCGGGTGAGCCCCAAATCCTAGATTCAGGTCATCAGATCTGGAGGCGGCAAGTCCCTTCCACCTGCTGAGCCATCTTACCTGCTCACTGTTTTGAAGGGTGCCTCATTTCTTTCCCTCTCACTGCACCTTAATGAGCTCCCTGGGCCCTTCTTTGGCGTAGTGAATTATGGAAACCCCCTCCCAAGAGCCTTTCATCCTGGTTTCTAGGCAGCCACCAAGGCTTCAGAATGAGACCAGGAAATCAGGGTAGAGGTTAACCTTATCTCACCCTTTGATCAGATAAAAGAGCTGGATAAATAGGATAAAAGCATGCGAGAGAGGAGGAACCACTCACAGGAAGATGAGAAAATCACATTTGCAATGAGGACATGTTCAAAGAGCTTGCGAAGACAGGAGGCAGCCTGACCACACAATGGTAAGGGCTCCTGAGAGGCATGCACAACCGATTTTGAATATGCCTCAGGCCTGGGACCTGGCAAGCCCCTGTCACTGTTTTTTTTTAACACGTAATTTCTTTAATGCCTTCCTGCATAAAGAATTCAAGCTAAAACATTAGCTAGAATGCAAAGGGCTGTGTAGAGTACTACACATACGTGTATGGGTCACATGGAGTCCAACATTCATTATGCCTTCTGTGAATCATACTACATAGACATGGCAAGGGATCTTGGCATGCCACCAATCAGTCTAGCAAAGTGGTAGAACCTAAGAGGGGAGGCTTTAAGGATGATTGACAGAACATATAACCCCAAACATATCCATGTTATCCCTCAAATGATGATAGCTGATTGTTAGAATTTTCTCTCTGGGAAAGACATGAACAGTATGCTCTCCTTCTAAGATCCAGTGACAAATCAAAGTTTAATTTTACCAAAGTTCACTCCAGGGAACCAATGAATTTATTGGGCTTACCTAAAGAGCATGCAAGTGTGGGTGACCTCAAAGCAGTTATACTGGAAAGTCTTCAACCAGTATGGGCAACAGGTTCCCTTCACCACGTAGGCGGAGTCCCTTCGGTTTCCCTGAGACCTGGAGATCATGTGCAGTTAGAGCAGAATTGCATCCAACTGGCTAGAGGAACAGATGAATACTCAAGTGTGGGTCTTTGAACACTCGTCGCCTCCTCCATCTGCGAGAGAATTACCATACTCCACAGGCCCACCTGTGAGGCACTCGGCCACAAGTCAACACAGCTGTCCCCATGAAGATGGCAGCTGTTTTGCTGGGCAGACACTGCTGTATGACATGGCTTTCCGGAGGGCAGTCTGGAAACGTGTAGCTAATCACACTCTTGAATCCTGACTTAGCTTTATTCTTGGAGGTTTAAACCGCGGACAGTGTTGTGTGCCCAAAGTGTGAGGGAAGCATGTACCGCGTGTCCACGTGTGTCCAGTACTGGCTTATTAATACTAGTTAAGTCAGTGTTTGTACAGTCGGGGTTCTCTAGAGGAGCAGAGCTGATAGGATGACCGTGTACTGGAAAGGGAGAGTCAATGGACTGGCTTCCACGAGAGGGCTGCCTAGCTCAACAATGGCCATCTGCTCTCTGAGAGCCTGGTGGCTACCCAGGCTGTGACGCTAGACGCCTCAGCAGTTCCAATCTGGTGCAGATGTGCCACGGACCGGTCCTCACGGGACCCATGAACGGAGGGAGAACTAGGGCGAAAGACAGGAGAACTCAGGATTCGGCTAATGACAGACAGACACACACACAAAAAGTGTTTTTTGATCTGCTGTACTTTTACTGAATTCATGCTTTCATTATAA
>LOJH01000963.1:41588-53632 GCA_001685095.1 Ellobius talpinus | reverse complement strand
TCACTGGGAGTGGGCGTGGCTTGCCTCTTAAAGAGTCAAAAACCATAACAGATTATGTTATACATAATTATATATAGATTAATAGAGATGGGTTAGTTTAGGATGTGAGTTAGCCAGTAATACACTTAGGCTATTGGCCAAACAATATCACAAATAATATGGTTTTTATGTGATTATTTAGGGGTTGAGCAGCGGCTTTATTGTCTCTGAATGGAGGCATGGAGCCTGATAGTGGCTGGCTAGAGCCGCTGGAGACCTGAGTTCCACCTTCTGGACGCCAACTGTATAAGTTAGCTCGATTTGGGAAATAACCAGTCTAGCTAAAAGATAAAACAATTATATTTTTATTTATTATAAGGGGAAAACTCACGAAACTGGAATGAGAAGCTCAGCTGTGCCGTGAGGGAACCACACACAGAGAGCTTGCACCTGGGTCCCAGAAAACCACAACCTAACTTGGTCCCATCTCTTAAAGATAATTGGTTAACAAGGCTTCCCCATCACATGACAGTAGCTCCATTCATTCAACCCTCTATTTGGAGCTGACTCTATGCCAGATTCTAAGAAGCAATGGGTACAGAATAAACACAACAGAGAGTCCAATCTTCATAACACTGACTTGACATTATACAAGGGGGCCATTGCCTATCACTTGACATTATACAAGGGAGCCATTGCCTATCATTTGACAGCTCCCTTATCTAACTACAGGAGACAGCAAGGGGTCACGGGGAGCAAGAGGGAGCCCCAAGCTCACTGCTTCACAGTCTTGGCCGGGCTCTGTGGTTCTAATAATATGTGTGTTTTCTTAAAATGAAAGCAAGCCTGCATGGTCTTTCATGTCTTCTTTTGTCTGCTGCTATTTATAAATGAAATTCAGAAGAGATACCTTCTTGTTCTCACAAAGACATTGGTGAGGGCTATAGAAGCACTTACTGCTGCTGAACGTAGGAGTGACCATTTCCCTGGAGATTTGAACCGTTGAAGAACTTCCCTGGTCATGTGAACTAACAAGATGCTCATTCTCAAACAGATAATCAGAGAAGCTGGCCTTCTCACCGAGAAGAAAAGTTCTTAAGTGCCCCTTTGTGGGTTATTATCCTTTATTAGGAAGTTATATGGATAAAAGCTCTCATGTTCCTTTGGCTATTTAAGTTTTTTTTTCTATTAACTTAGTGTGTGTGTGTGTGTGTGTAAATATGGGTGTGTACATGTGTGTAGGTGAGAGGATAGTTTTTGAGAGCAGTTTTTTCTCCTTCATGTGGGCCCCTAGGATCAGACTCAAGTCATTAAGCTTGTAGACAAGTGTCTGTAGCCACTGACTTACCCCACCAGTCAATTCTTTTTTTTTTTCTTTCTTTTTTTTTGGCAGTGTGGGTAAAGACAGCCACATGGAAGCTATAATGGGGTGGTTAAATGAGGGAAGAGAGAGTCTAGGACATGCCTTTCTCCTCTTTAAAGTGTAAAACAAAGCCTGGGACAAGATCCAGCTTTTAAAACAAGTTTAGTCAAAATATGTAAATCCCAGATTTCCTGGCTACCTGAGGTACTTTACAGTTTCCTCCATGGTTTCCTCTAACAACCTCCTTTCAAATTAAGCTTAGCCCAGAATGAGAAGCACTCTGGGGTGAGTTTGCCCCAGGGTAGATTGACTCAATCTCCAGCTAATCAGGCACTTTCCTTATTGTCCTTTCACTGTTGAGGCCCCACGATGTGGGAAACAGCTAGGGGGAGGAGAGCCAGAAGGCTGGGACTTATTCCTCCCTGCAGGGATGACTTCCTTCCTCCCTGGTCCACTGTGCAGCAGCACAGGCACCTGGAACCTCAGAGGATCTTAGAACTGCAGACTCCCAGGCTCCTGGAGCCATGCACCTTAGGCCTCTGCAGGTGGCAGAGAGGGGAAAGGGAACAGGTGAGCTGCCCTGCTGCAGTGCTGGAGAAGAAATCCAGGCTTGGAGATTCCAGCTCATTCCTTGCATCCTCCCCCCTCATTCATGCACTTGCTCCTTCATTCAGTATTTTCTTATGATGTCTTCATGTGCCAGGCACTGTGCCCAATAGAGCTGGTAGTCTGGCAGACTGTGTATCTGCCCTCAGGAAGATTGGCGGCACATACATTCCTTGATAGAGTAACTAACACACATTCCTTGAGAGAGTAACTAACACCCGGTGGAGCAGTGGCCCCCCTACAGATAGGAGCTTTAACTGCAGTTGTCCGAGGTCCTCGAACAGGTGCAGAATTGGGTGATGTGACAGTCTTTGAAGGATGGAGGGACCAATGCTTTGGGCAAAGGCACAGGGGGCATTAACGCTCAGTCACCTCCGCTTCTTGGAGGAGAGAATGAGAAGTCTGTGCAAGGGTCAGCAGGGGAAGCATCCACCTGAAAGGCCCTAGCAGAGCTGTGCTTTGTGATTAGATGTACTATCTTTGTGCTTTACCAGAGCGGGAAAGCAGCTCACTTTCTTTATCTCAGTTCTGGGTCTCAGGCAGCACCATTGGTCCCCATCACGACATTCCCTGCAGAGACACAGTGGCTCGGACTGGGTGTGCAGCCCGGAGGACTCTACTCCACTCTGCTCTGCAGTCTGGAAGACTGAGTAACCAAGAGAGATCCAGCAGTCTTGACGACAGCTATCCAAGGCAAAACAGCCTCTGCTGAGGATGATGAGCCATCTCATCACCAACGTGCTTGAGTTCGGTGAAGGATAGTGGCCTTGGTATGCAGGGTCCACTCAAATATTGCTAATCTGACCTTAAAGATACCAATTTTCACTTTTCCCCCAATGTTTCATTTTTCTCCAGGGAAGAATCCCTCACTCTTCCTTCCAGAAAGCCTTCATTTCCTCTTTGATCTCACAGGCTTTTGTTCCGACCTTCAACAGAATATAAATTGGGAACTGCACAACCTTCAAAGGCTATTTGATGTCTGGTCTTCTGCAACTATGATTTCATGGCTCATGGTGGTGAGCGCCAACACTTCTCTGGAAGTGGCTGCTCCCGCAGCTTTGGGCAGGCCCTGCTTTCCAGTGTAAATCATGAAGGGAGATGCTCTCCAGGAAACAGATTCTGATTATTCTGGCACAAGTAAGGACCAAACAAAAATGTCCTCTGTGCCAGATGTTTGTAAATTTTACCTGGAAGGAGGCTTGGGCTTTCCTATAAATCTATGATCACTTGTAAAAAGTCCTTGCTTGGCCACTGATTCTATTGGCATTTCAGTTTCTGTGATGGAGTTTGGGCGTTATCTCTCACCTCATGGCTGTAGCACTGGAATGGAGGTACCCCTGACATCCCCCAACAACCGGCCCACTGCCAACCCCTTGTGACTCTTCTAGCTGCTCTCTTTCTCACAGTCACCCTCCAGGCTGGGTGAGAACAGAAGTGGAAGAGCTTGTGCCCTGACAGCCATGTCGGTTCCATGAGAGGCAAAGGCTTGCCCAGAACCAGGGCCCGCTGCCTGGGCTTCCCTCGAGGTCAGTAGTGCTGCCTGGATAACTCACAGTCCTGGGGGTTAGATATTTTCTACATCACCTGTTTCCCATGCCCTAGAGGCAAGTATGACCTCCATACGCTCTTGTGTATTGTTGTCTAGTAGTACAGTTTTCACATATTTGATATGTGCTATTTTTCCTGATAGTTCAGCATTCCCATAAGGAAAACAGTGTGGCTTTTATCTCCATGTGACACTGGAGGGCACTGATGACTCATCTCCGTGACTCTCCTGAAGGAACTAGCTTGCTCTCTGACCCTGGGGCGAATGTATGATCCTTGCTCTAGTGCCATTTCCCCTCAGCATCCCTCTATATTATAGTGTGGCTCTGAAGCCCAACCACTTCTGCGGTCCACTACCATTCAGGGAGTACTTGTAGCGAACCTTGGACTCTCACCTTCCAAAGCATGCTGCTGGACTCTTCATCCCGGACACAAGACATTTCAAACAAAATAAACCAAGAACAGAGGGCCAGCCACATTATATATTGTGAAAGGTTGCTGCTATTTCATGAAATCAGGGACACATTTTACCCAACAGAATATGAAGGAAGTCATTTAGAATAACAGCTAGTTTCCCACAAAGAGCAAGCACCGAAAAGCTTGTTCTACCTTCTTACTTTCGAAAAGCAAAAAGCTAAAGCAATATTCTGTTATTATGATTCTGTAGGCAATTACTTAATTTATAAAACGCTGACATCCAAGTATGCATATATATATTCAATTGTATGTGTGCTCAACAATGTAAAATAAAAAAGCAGTTATTCCAGTTAATCTTTTTTTTATCAATACCATTGTCAAATCTCCAGTTTCACACCGCTTAGCAAAAATGGAAATAACATTTGCTAGGGCTTCTTCACACGCTTGGAATATTCTGGGCAAACTGAAAAACTGGAGAATTAATTGTTTCCATGCCACCAGCGGATTTCCCACCCTCTCTCTGGAGCTCCAGGGAGACCGTGGGTAGCTGGCAGACTGTGTGTCTAGCTGAAGAGAACAGGGGCTCTAGGCAGGTTAATGTGGCACTGAAAGTCACTGTTGGGACCAGGGCTGATGTCACAGGCCTGGCTCACCCCACCAGTTGAAGGTATTGAATAAAGGCATTCCAGACATGGACATGCAAGCCCGGTTTTAGAACCACAGGCACAGGCTGGGGGTAGGTTCAGGGTAGGACACTTGCCTAAGGATACACAAGAGCCACATTTAATCCCCAGTGTGTGTGTGTGTATGTGTGTGTGTGTGTATGTATGTATGTATATATCAGGTAAAAATTATTCAGTGGATAAGAAAGCTTGTAGCCCAAGCCTGACAACCACAGTTTGAACCCTAGAACTCATGCAAAAGTAGGAGAGAACCAACTCTGGCTTGTTATCCTCTGATGTCTACACTTTGGTTGAGCACATGCATACACACACACAATTTAAAAAATTCCTATAAATTAATAACCACAGACTATGTGCTTGCCATCTCTCACTGTTTCTCAATGTTTTGATTTTATGGCTTTAGGAGAAAGACTGACAATCCCCAGCTCTGAATTATCAGTACAGACATCTAATCTTATGCCATACAAATCAGGCGAGAATTACCAAGTAGGAAAACTCTACTAGTGCACAGATACAGGTCCAAAGCTAGTCAACATCCGGAGATTCATTGTTCTTTCCGGCTATGTTGCCTTTGATGGTTCAGTCACAGGACCCGGCATAGGAAGAGCACAGTGAAAAACATCTCACAAGTTTTCATTATATTTAAGCCCCTTCCATCTGAAGAACATTCAAGAAGAAGGAACTTTGGCAGAACGGAGTCAGGGAGGCTGCTGACTGAGAAGGGAGACCCTGGAGGAGTAGTTTATGAGTTGGGTGAGACAAGGGGACAAGAAAAGACCCATCCTTGAGAAAGATTCTTGAAAAACTCCAGGAGGACTGAGGAACTTGTGGGACTTTTAAGCTATGATGCCTTGTAGGTGTTTTTAAAGCCGCACAAATCATCTTCATTGTGTTTGTCACTGACATTTGCTGTGCTAGGTGAGACTAGTAAGGAAGAACGTGGGCCCTGCTTCCATGGAGAATTCGTATTTTAATAGTAACGGCGCCTGTGATAACTGATATAATGCTATTATTCGTTCAGAAAAATTGTCCTGAAATAAGGAATGCAGAAACTTTAGAGAACATTCTTTATTCATTTTTATGAGACGGGGGAGCAGAGCCAGCAACTAGCCATTTGCATCTTGCTCATGGTTTGCTTTATTTAGGTAGAGTTACTTCTGTCAAAACCTTATTTTTACTTCAGTGCATTCAATTTCATTTTCATATTCATAAGTAAATGTTTTGCTTTTGTCCCCTGTCAATAAGACAAAAACATTTATCAAATCCCATAATTCATCTGTTAGATTGGAGATGCTGTGGTCAGTCCTCTCACAGACTGCAGGGGGATGTTCTCTACTGATTAACTCTAGGTGCCAAGGAAGTCATTTCTGAGAGTGGTATCTCTAGGCCCCTGACTAACCTGTATGCCTCTCCTGGAAAGCAGAGAATGGCTGTGGCTCAGCTCGAAACTTCCATCATTATCATATTTCCTGCTTACTAATGTGTTCTTTATGTGTTTATCATTCCATTACTTGTAATTTACACCAGGATTTTAGAGGAGAAGAGTAGATCTCAGGCAGCCTGCCTATATTCCCAACATGGTCCACAACTTAGGGTTCAATTTCATGACCAAGAAACTCAGAAGAGTGAAGTAGGGAAGGTAGGTGCTATTTTTCAGGTCCAGAGATTGTACCTTAATACTTCTCAGAAAGCTGCTGATCTGCTCAGACTTTGGCAGAGCCCAGGGTGCCTCTCTTCCCTGGCTGCCATGCCAGTGGGGTTTGTCAGGAAGATGACAGACCTTACTCATTTGGTGACAAGTTAGGAAGAACAGCCAGGGAGACCTAACCCAGAAGCAAGATCAAGGTGAAAGTTGCCTCTCCAATAGGCCCTTCGGGTCAAGCTACTAGTGCTGTGAAATTACAGTCTTCTATCCTGTAATGATTTGTCGCTTGCATTGCTTTAATAAAATGTTGATTGGCCAGTAGGCAGGCAGGAAGTATAGGATGGACAACAAGGACAGGAGAATTCTGGGCAGAGGAAAGGCTCAGACTGCAGTCATCATTCAGACACAGAGGAAGCAAGATGAGACTGCCTCGCTGTAAAAGGTACCAAGCCATATGGCTAGCACAGATCAGAATTATGGGCTAATGTAAGTTATAAGAGTTAATAAGAAGTCTGAGCTAATAGGCCAACCAGTTTATAATTAATGTGGACCTCTGTGTGTTTCTTTGGGACTGAATGGCTGTGGGACTGGGCAGGACAGAAACCTCTAGTCAACACACTAGAGTATTCTCTTGTGCTTTATAGGTGGGAAGGGCCTGGGACAGGGAATCTCACTACTGGGTACTGTGTCTACACCACCTTACCAGGCTGCCTCAGAGTCTAGCATCGCTCTCCAAATCTTCCCCTACAGCAGAGATAAACCTAACAAAAAACTGTTTGCCTTGTTCTGTGGCTTAATCCTGAGCTAGCAATTCTTTGTCTGTAGACCTCTGGGACCTGTCTTCTTCAGTGTCAATGGCTTTACATCAGACACACACACAGCACCACTGAGGACACTGTCACCCATCAGTGCAGCTGGATATGAAAACTGTAAGACAAGAAAAATAAAAATTCATAAGCTCAATTTTAGTTGTTCTATAAGGAATATGATTTATACTTTCCTATTCCAATGAGGAAGAGGAAGAGGGGGTAGGGGAAGTAATGGGGGAGGGACAGATCAGACTAGGAGCCATTTGAGGGTGTGGTATGGGGTACCTAACACAGTAGCAACTTCTTAGTATAGCTCATATAGGGAAGAAATCTAAATTGGAATCACCACATATCAGGAGAGACAAATCCCTAACTAGACAAAACTCTTCACCAAATGAAACCTTCAGTGCCACTGTAAATGGCTTACATCTAATTGAGTTGCTGGCCAAAGGGGCTCCTTGACAACTTAGGCTATAGCCTAGGATATTGGCTGGTCTGTGCAAACTGATGGTAAGATTCCATTGCTAAAGACAATACGTACATGACTCACTGAACAAAGAGATGATGATGAGTCAGTATCATGACTGGTGCTCATGGTACTGGAAGGCTCTCTGTACACTGCCAGAAGAGAGAGGTAAACACCAACCCAGCTACAAAACCTCTAATCTGCAATGGTGACCTGCCTGCGAGACATGCTATGCTTGTGTAATATTGGCACAAAAGTTGTAGGAGTAACCAACTACTATTTGCTGGGAAGTAGAGACTAGTCTATAAGATGGAACACATGCCTGACACTGCCCAGGTGACCAAGAACGTGAGACCAGATAAGTGGGTGACCTAGGGGGAAGCAAAATATTATTGTTCTGCTAAAGAAGCATAGCAATAAAGTGACTCCTAATGACCCTCTGCTGGACAATGTGCAAAGAGTGAAAGATATTTATTGAAACACCCAGTCCTAAAGAGAATATCTCCATCAAATCCCTCCCTTCAAGGCTCAGAGAATTCTGCAAGGGGGAAAGAAAGAGTGTAAGGCCCAGTGGGGATGAGAGACACCAAGTAAACAGTGCCTTAAAGACACAAAAGGACTGATGCCCTAATGAACTCACAGAGACTGTGGCCCTGTGCAGATCTCGGCCAGATGGGGTCTCAATGCTGGGAGGGGAAGTAGACATGAGGCCTCATCCCTGACCTCCTTCAATGGATAACTGCCTGCAAGGAAAAAATAAATTTTCCAATCTAGTTTCTCTGGGAATACAAGCAACATCTAAAGGCCAGTAGTAGATGGCCAAAAATTGAATTTTTGGAGAGTTTTTCTTTGTCTCACAATGCTTTGTCTGAGCATTTCATTTTCCTTACATATCTTTTGGTTATATATCATGGTTTCTGATTTTGTTTTCATGGATTTTCTGTGTGTGAATGTGTGTGTCCCGGTGTCTGTTTGTATTTCTTATGTCTTTCCTTTGACTCTTCTTATCCTGCTTATTTTGTCCTATTTGAGTTTGCTTTTATTATTATTATTATTATTAATTATTAATGCCCACTTGTATCCCAATGAAAGAGAAAAAGAAAGGGTGTGGGGGGTTTGGGTGACTGGGGAAGTAGGAAAGATCTGGGAGGAATTTGGGAAGGAGCAACCATAATCAGAATTTATTATATAAGAAACAGTTTATCTTCAATTAAGAAAGTGAATACAATGTAAGAGGCAACTGAACACTGAATTTTTTTATTTGACATTTGTGCAAAGCATGATCACTTGCCTCCATAGCAGAGCTCTATTTGGATTATGTGAGAGTAATCCCCAAGAGTCGCCTCGCTGAGCACAGCTGGCATTTGCCAAGGCTGAGTTGCAGATGCTGTGAGCATGGACTGACAGGAGATGAGGGAAACTCTCTAATAGTGAGTAAGCCTAACTCACTGCCCAGCATCCCCAGCCTGTCATGTATGGCTGCTCTATTGCACCCCAAAAGTGCTTCCTCTGCCCCAAAGGGCATACTATAGAGTTGTGTCTGAATTAGGTACATTCTACTAGAAAGTCTTTCAAGGACAGGAGAAACAAACAAATATATTAAATCCCCAAATCTTAAGCAATTACTGAAACAGTTACTCTGATTTTAGCAATAGTTTTGGAGACATAATTATAATTGTTGATAAAAATTTAATATTTAATGTTTCATAACAAAATTGCTACCACCATTGGAGGCAGGCAGGGAACAGGGTGTGAACACAATCTTCCAGGAGTAGGTGATAGAGAAATATTCTCTTCAAATCTGGTGGTTCACACAGTGCTGTTGCCCATCAGTGGGATATGCTTTTGATCATTTACAATGAATCATCTTGAAATTACTAGAAGAAATGCTCATCCCTCAGCTTCATAATAAACTCATTTCAAACAGTCACAAATTGCTGCAACCACTGAGATGAAGTTAAGTAGAATTTTGGCTGGTCAGTTGGTCACAAACTGTTTGTCACCCCCACACCAGAAGATGGTGATTGCCTGTGGCTTCCTGGGAGCTACATCTTATATCATGAAATGAGTGATTCCCTCTGCTCCCTGTTCTGCTTTGACAAATTATGTTTTATGTCTTGAAAGCAGTTATTGATGTGGGAAGATCACACAGTGGGCCAAAGCAACTTCTGTGGAAATATAAGGGATCTGAGCTCAGGTACCCAGTATCCATGTAAAAAGAGGTGGTTGTGGAGACGTGCGTGTGCCTCGGCAGTGGATATCCAGCCACCTTAACTGAATGGTAGGTTCCAGGTTCTGTCTAAAGCTCTGAGGCGGAGAATATTTGAGGAGGACATTGATGCCAACCTTTGGCCTCCACAGGCAAATAGCGCACATGCCACACAAACCAATGTTCTCTTCAGAATGGTTTTGGCTGTCAAAAATTTACTCAATTTTAGTTTCAATAAAAAAACAATCCTTTGATTGTTTATTTTGACACTGAGTAGACTAGCCTGATCCTCTAGGCTCAGCAAAGACTCCAGGTGTTTCCCACCGTCCCTGGCTTCCAATGTTAATCTTAAAGGACTGTATTTTAAAAGATTAACATTGCCTTGGGATATATGTGCAAATGTGCATATAGATGTGTAAATAAATAGACAATTATTATTTAATCACAGCATAATATGTACATTATGCACCATATTTATTTATATATATGTACATTTGATACTTATAGATTGTTTTTCCTGTGAGTTTAAACCCAGATAAAGAATGACGGACTTGCTTCACAAGATCAAACAGACATTTGGTTAGATCAATAGTGGACAACAGTGTATTTCATCTAGTTCCAGCTAGAATCTGGAGGGTAGTAGGATGCACACAGATCACTGTTTATGAAGGTATTTAAAATGTATTTAAATGTTAACCTCCCTGGGTTTTTAATTTCTACAGACTAAATAGATCTTACAGTTAAAAGAGGCATCATTTTTATTCTCCGCCTGTCTAGTGATTTGCTGCTGAGGAAGGAGGTCAATTTCGAGTTTCAGAGGTCGAAGGATGGACTTCAGTGCTGGCCTGAAAATACCAAATGAGGTTCTGTCTAAGATCACCCACCACGCACTCTGAGGAGGCTTCCCCTGTGAACGTCAACATCTCAATATGTGAAATGAGTCTAGACTTGCACTCCTTCTGTAAAAAATTAATTTGTACAACATATAAGAAAGCGAGCTATACCCAACTCTCTGAGTGCTGAGCCCAGCATTGCACAGGTGGCACACACGTGGAAGCACTCAGTGTTTCAAACACCTAGGCGCTACGATGCTCGTTGGATGTTCCTTGCATGTAACAGTAAAAACCATGGCTAGTTCCTGAGCTCTCACTGTATGTGCCTGTCACACAGAACTCGCCATGGATGCTGCTGCTTTCCATTCTCCCAGCCTACAGATGCAGCGCTAAGATGATCTCTATACTCTGTTGGGAGAGAGACACAAGAGGCCATGCAACAAAACTTAGATGCATCTCTGACTTCCTGCCTCTCTAGGCAGTAAGGGAACAAATGGTTTTGACCTTTAGATGGTCAGTTAAACCCTTAACGTGGTGATGACTCTTGACATTTCACCGACTGCACTGCAGGTGTTTACCAAACAACCCAGGGGTATCATCTGCTCCCTTCGAATAAAACCCAAAACTCAGGGGCGAAAGTATTTTCCTAAGTATATAAGCATCAGGATGAAAAGGCATTTAAGACACTGGAGCCACAATACTCTGTATTTTCTTCTGCAAGGCCCATCTTCTTTGCAACCAATGGGTACACTGCAGCCACAGGCATGAAAGGCCGAGGGCACTGTTAGGGCCCTGCTGCCTGTTCCTTGTGCTCAAAAGGGATTGAAGTGTTTTTCTTTTTCATCTAGCTACATGGTTCTCAGTGTCATTCGGGACTGTAAAAGGAATACTTGTTGCCTTATTTCAGAAGTGTTCATGCATTTGGGGAATCCTTTCATTTCCTGAAGTGGTGATGCTAGTTCCGGTTTGTTAACCCAACCCTGGAAGAAGACCACTCCACAACATGAGCAATTACCCCATTTAACAGAGGAGAATGAAGCCTAAGGAAACCAGGTCTTCTGCAAGGAGCTGGCATATATCAAGTGGGGCTTGGGGTGGTGGTTTAAATGAGCGTGATTTCCATAGGCTCATACGTTTGAATGTTTGATCCTCACTAGTCCAAACTCTTTGGGAAAGAGTAGGAGGTGTGGCCTTGTTGGAGGTGATGCATTATTAGGCGCAGACTTTAAGGTTTCAAAAGTCCAAGCCAGACCCAGTTTCATTTTTTTTCCCCTGTCTTCTGCCTGTGGATCAGTATGTAAGTTCTTAGCTATTGCTCCAGCACCACGGCCACCTATCTGCTGCCCTGCTTTCCACCACGATGGTCAAGGACTTACACTCTGAACTTTAAGTAACTGCCAATTAAATGCTTTCTTGTCTAAGCTGCTTTAGTCACAATGTCTCTTCACAGCCACAGAACAGTAGTAAAGACACATGGAAATAGCAAATA
>LOJH01000963.1:29105-41555 GCA_001685095.1 Ellobius talpinus | reverse complement strand
AAAGGAATCTTTGGTATCTCAGTGGATCATCACATCTGCCACAACATAAATGATCTGAACTCATTTAATGTTCATTGATTGAAAAAACACCAATGGTTCAAGTCACACTACATGCAGAAGGGCTTTAAAAAAATTTATGTCTACTAATATCAACAAAAGTCCCATTCTATGTGTACCTCATGGTTGAGTATTTGTGGGGTACACTGGTGCAATAAAATCCAGCGTGCATGCCGATTTGGGGACCTCTGTTGTGATAGATAATATCTTAGGAAAATTGTGCTGCTGGAAAGAAACCATCCAACCCTTTCTCTCCTAGTGGACCACCTGTTACCAAATAGAATTTGAGAAAAAACAAGCTTCAGTATGTCATCCTACAAATGTCTGCCGTCCTTATGTGTTGGAAGAGAGTAAAGAATCACACACGGAGACAACAACTGTTTGCCATTGGCTGGAACATTTTGGGGTGGTATATTTGCTTTCTGTGTTGCCAAAATTTTTTATGATAATAATTCACCCATTTTAAAAGGAAAATAAATCACCAAAGACTCAACAGATAGTCCCAACACTTTCGGATTAGGAAATCTTAGTTTTTGGAAAACCTAAAATTATAAGTCCTTATCAAATGTCCCCAGCTGCTATTTCCACTTGTTCTGGAGACCTGCTCCTAAAGAATGGCAGTGGGGTGATGGAGACCAGCATGTGCATTCATATACATGACACCATGCGGAAGATGAGCTTTTGATGTTGATAAAGAACACAGATCTCACCTCCAGGAGAGTAAGAGATATTTTATTCAAGAGCTAAATATAAGTGAGCATCTCCTGGGAAATTAGATTTAGGTTAACCCAAACCCCATGTTCCAATATAGTAACTACTCAATTGAAGTTTTCATAGTAAAACACACACACACACACACACACACACACACAGTCATAAATTAAAACATTTTTCAAATACGAGGGTGGAAACATCACATAAATAGGTTAGAGCAAAGCAGAGAAACCTTTGTTATAGGCCTCAGGTGCTTTCCAATTATATTAGATGTCGGTTAGTTGGAAGTTAGGTCAGGCATGGAGGTAAGCAAGAAAATTTTAGTGGGCTAAACATGCGACAGTTCAAGATGAACTGTCATCAGGCTCCGGACCTGCAACATTTCAAATTACTGGAGTTCTAGTCAGCCTTGAAGAAGGCCCAACGAGAGATGCTGCTTCTTTCCAGAAATGTTCCTTCACACCGACCAGGACCATGGTATTTCCAAAGAAGTTCCTGACATCCCGATGACTTCCCTGACCAGGACAACAGAATTTCCAATGCAGAAGTCCCTGGCATGTCCCTTGATAGCTTCCCGAACAAGGACAGTCACATTTCCATGGCAGAAGACCCTGACACATCCTCTGATGCCTTCCCTGCATCTTCTGTTGAGCCGCCTGGTGACTTCATGACCTCAGAGATTTCTACTCCTGTCCACCAACCTCTCTGTTATTTTGATGGCATCCACTCCTTTAGTAACTAGCTCTGCTGGGGCCTTTATAGACACTGTGATCTCTGGGATCCTGTGTAGAAAAAGGCTCTCTAGTTCTCCTCACAAAGTTCATTTGTTTCAAGAAGAAAAAACAACCTAAAACTATATGCACCCCTAACATAGCTTATACAGGGGGCAGAATTATCATTTAAAATATTTAACTGTATTGTAGACATGCTCTTATTGCTACTTTTTTTTTTCTTCTCAAGACAGGGTTTCTCTGTAGCTTTGGAGCCTGTCCTGGAACTAGCTCTTGTAGACCAGAGATCTGCCTGCCTCTGCCTCCTGAGTGCTGGAGTTAAAGGTGTGTGCCACCACTATCTGGTCTTCTTATTACTATTTATAGAACATTGCTTACATGAAAATCAAGGAGAGTTCCAAACCAGTAATAAAAAAAAAATCAAAATGGATGAGATCCTGAAATGTTTCTATAATCCAGTTATCTCTGTCTGTCTTTACGAGTGGTTGGTCAACATGGCCAACAGTGGCAGCGACCACTCTTTATCCTGCAGTGTTCACCATCTCTATCTGTCTCCTATGAGGAACTCCACTGCTGCCAGCAACCTCACCATCAACAGGAAGCACCATGTTCCTCAGCTCCCTGTGATCTTAGACGTGCCCCAGGACAAAGGTTGGGCCTACAGCTGAGAAAACGTTAGGTATTATTTGTAGAAAATTTCTTCCGAAAGGACAAGACACATTCTTCTCTTGCTTCATCTGCTTCATGGAATGCAGATACAATGGCTGGAGCTTCAGCAGCTTTCCTAGGCCCTAAGGGTGGTGAGGGTCATATTTTAGGCACGGTAGAAGAGTGAGGTGGATGAGGCCCAGGTCTGTCAATCATTTCTATAGCTCTTAAGCTCACTCTGTGACTTCTCAATACTTCCTTCCATATCTGCATATAAAGATACACAGCCAAAACCAATTTTTTTACAGCTTTTTACCTGCATCCAAAGAATCTTAAGAAATTTGTAGAAATTTGAAAATTGCCAGTTGTTTTAGCAGGATACTTCATCAAAACCCTTAATTAATCCCACATATCAGTCTAGAACATGCCTACCAAATATTAGTAATCCTTAGGAATCTACTTAGAAGGATCCACCTGCATCAGATCTTTCAAGGGTTGAAATACCATAGGCTTGGGTAGACCATCTAAGCAGGGGGGGTTCAGCAGTGAACCGTTATTTAAGTGAGAGACAATGAGACAATTTTTCCAAAATTCAGAGAGACCAGGCTCTACTGCATAGCAATGAATTCTTATATTTAATTTTTTAGCGGAATGGCTAATATATGATATCTATCTTTTCAACCCCAACTCTGATCTTTGAGGAAAATGCTATAGTTGGTATATTACTTCTAAAGCAGCAATTTCTATTCTGTCACATATCTGACCAGTATTGCCAAAAAAAAAACTGTTAACATCATGATAGCAACGTAAAAAAACGAAAGTTTAAGAAACTGTCACAGACTGGAAGATACAGAGACAAAACTGGGGAAGGGTGAGCACTAAATGTGTGACATAATCCTGGAAAAGAAAACCACATGGGGGGGCATGGCCCAGATGAAGAGTATTTGGAGTTCGGATGCTGGTAATCTGCCAGCACTGAAGTCTGAACTGCGGCAAGCTACCAGGCTATAGCACGTGATGAGCCATGGGGGCTGGAGAGGGAGACAAAGGAGCTCTAGGCTCCATCTTCCCAATGTCACTGTGCAACTACAAGAACCGTAAATAAAAGAGACTGGCATACTCTCTCCTGCCAGGCCGTTGGGAGAATTGTTAGACATTAGCTACGGAGAGAGCTCTGTCTGATATTGGGAATCATGCAAATGAAAATATCCTTCTTTCAAACTGAATTCCCCACATCCCACCAACTTTTTTTTTTTAAATCCTATTAAAGGAGTCCTTTTACGTATGGGTACTATGCATCAGCAG
This sequence comes from Ellobius talpinus, assembly GCA_001685095.1. Lineage (NCBI taxonomy): Eukaryota > Metazoa > Chordata > Mammalia > Rodentia > Cricetidae > Ellobius > Ellobius talpinus. The sequence goes on along the minus strand of LOJH01000963.1, from coordinate 38,100 downwards.
GGATGAATCCATTCTTCTATAAAAATGTTCATAAATTGGAATTGCTATTCCTATCTCCCCTTTCCCTCCACAATCAGCTCTTTGCTAAAGTTCAGTTATTCTTCACTTGTTCTGCTTTCTTTCTAGAAGTAGTTTAACTGTTTATTCCTAAATTTTACAATGCCAGACCCACATGGTGCTTCTGTGTCCCCAGAAACAGGTGTGGCTAAGGACAGAGGCCATGGTTTCTCCACGGTTTTCTTTCCTAGGCTTAACACGGAGTCTCTTCTCAGGAGGCTTCTGTGTGTTGATTTGGAATTAAGAAACAAGGAATAAGGAAAAGGCTTTTTTTCATGAATTTTGAATGATTGATGACATTTGGAAATGCTCCAGTGTGATGTCAGACTTAATTATGACATATTTATGTCAAAGCACTAAGTCAGACAGATTTTCTAGGACATAAGCTGCTTTGGTGACTACTGGCTGCCCCTTGGGGCCCCATAGTCACTTTCACACAACCAGCAGCATAGGAAGAAACTCCTTTAGAAAAACAAAAGCATGCCTCGGGACTGGTTATGTCTCCATGATCGTAAGGGGGCTTCTCCTTCCTTTTCAAAGAATGCTTTCTAAAATCAACAAACTAATTTTTAATTTCAGATCCTTTTCCGTTCGTTTTAGTGTCTGGTTGTTTTTCACTGTATATTTTTATGCTTCAACCCTTCTCTCTGTACTTGTCAATACCAAATCCAACTCTTTCTGAGATAATAACATTTTGAAGTTTGTTTTAGTAGATGACAACAAGAGAACACAGGAGGTGTCAACTGGTAAAACAAAACAAAACAAAACAAAACAAAAAAATACCCACAAGAAAAAGCAACAGAGCCACCAGGAAGTATTTTTAGCAGAACTGAATGAGGAAGGTTGGAAAAAAATAAGAACGATAAGAAGAAATGCTTTGGTGTGTGCGTGATTTCAATCTCAACAAACTGACATTTGATTTAGAAGTTGTATCTGGAGATAAGCTCGTCTTTCAAACTGAGATCTAGCTCTGTCATAGAAAACAGAACTGATATATACTGTTATATTCTCCCACTACCTCGATTATATGTAAAATATGGGGCAATCTGGTGTGATTTCACTCCCAGCTCCCATGCCCATGTGCTTATCAGAGCGGCCTTCGGTAGCTATGGCTTTTCTTTTTAAAGTAGAGCTTCAAAGGGAATAAGCCACAGATAGCAAGATTAACATCACTAGTGTAAACTCTCAGACTCTATCTGGATCTCTCAGAATCTGGGGAAGGGGACTGCCTTAGTTAGTTTCAACTGTCAACTGAACATAACCTAGAGCTATCTGAGAAAGAAATCTCAACTGAAAGATAGTCCAGATTAGACTAGCCTGGGATCATGTCTATATGGGTTTTCCCTGATTGCTATTTGAGGTAAGAGGGCCCACCCCACTGAGTGGGACACCATTTTCTAGCAGGTGGTTCTGGGCTGCAGAAGAAAGATAGCTAGCTATTCATGAGCCTACAAGAAAGCCATCAAGGAGTGTTCCACCATGGTTTATGCATTTGCGTTCTTGTCTGTATTTCCATCAGAGATGGACTTGTAGCTTATAAACTAAAATAAATGCGTTCTCTAATGTTCCTTTTCATCATGGTGTTTGTTAGAATGAAACTAGAAGAGTGATCAATAACCAAATGTTGTTTATGTCACTCTAACACATGCTGGACTTTGAGACCCTCAGACTGGCACACATGACAGCCAAGTTCTTGGTTGTGGACATTGAGAGGTGAGGCAGCCTCCAGCCAGTGCTGATGGAGCTGAGGATATAAACACTGCAGCTGCCTTCCAAGGTCAGCAGCCAAAGGTGGCCTCTCCAGTATTTCCCAAATTCTCTGAAGAGATGAGCCAAAACGATCTGCCGTGAGGCGCTCTAAGTGACACTCCAGTTTGGGGCTTCTTCCTCTTTGCCTCACTCCTCCACACCATCCTAGCCCACAAGACCACTTCTCAGTAAAGTCATGTGCTTCTCTGGTACAAGACCATGCCAAAAAATACCTCCTTTGGTGGAAACTTGACGGTGAGCTGTCACTGTGTTAGCCATGGCTGCTAGAGTTAAGCACTTCAGGAGAAACTGAGGACAACGAGAGGCTCCCCTCGGCCCTCAGAGAAAGCACAGCCGGTAACAGTCACAGAGATGTAAAACTATGTGAATGGGTTTGGATTTCTCGGTGGTGGTAAGAAAGCATTTGACCCAGTTTCTCAGAAGAGACAGGTAAAGCTAAGTGACACATATGGATGGAGGTTAGTCGGCGTATGAAAAGCAAACAAAATATGCCAGCCAAAACCAAGAACTAAAATATGGGAACAAGAAGCAGGGGAAACCCAGGAGGAAGGTGATGTCAACACAAGGTACTATTTAGGTGTTGTCAGCTTGACACAAATCTAGACACAAGACGAGATTTCCAAGAACAGGAGATCACAGCTGAGGAGTTGCTTCCATTAGACTAGCCCGTGGGCATGTCTGTGGAGCATTTTCTTGACCACTAATTGATATAGAAGGGCCAAGCCCACTGTGGGTGTTGCTGCCCATAATCAAGCGGACCTGGGGCTATATAGGAAAGCAAGCTGAGTCAGCCAGTGGGAAGCATCCAGTAAGTGTCATTCCTACATGGTCTTTGCTTCATTCTCTGCTTCGGCTTCCTTCCTTGAGTTCCCACATCGGTTTCTTTGATGCTGGTTTGTGACCTCCAGCCACATAAACTAATTTCCTTACCCAAATTGCTTTTGGGACATTGCTTGATCACAGCAACAGGAATTCAGACTAGAATATATGGTTTGCCAATATATGGGAGTAAGGAGCAGGGGAAACCCAGGATGAGGTTGTCTTTCATATGGTATCAGGTTCCGGTGGAAGAAGGCAGGTGAAGAAACCGAAAAACAGGATGTTCCAAAGTGTAGGAAGAAGTCTGTACTTGTAGCAGGGAGAGCCTTCTCCCTTGGGCAGTGGGCATACGCTGACAAGTTTTAAACTTACGGATCTTATCTGAATGTGCTCTTAGGAAAATCTCTGTGCTGGATGTGACAGTGCATACTTCTAATCTTCGCACCTAAGACATGATAGAGGCAGAAGGATCCAGGGGTTGAGGCCAGCCTGAATTGCACAGAGACAGATTCGGTCTTCAAACTAAACAAAACAATCCATGTGCTAGGGATCCGGCTGAGTGGGTAGGCACTGATTTGTGAAGACCCCAGTTCATCCCGACACCACACAGAAAGGGGAAGAGTGAGAAGAAGAGAGAGAAAGAAGGAAGTAGGCCTCTTAGTTTAAATAAAGGACAGAGGGGAGGCAAGCTTATCAGCAGAGAGATCAGGCAGAGGGTATGGTGAGGGCTCAGACAAGAGCGCACAGTATTCACCTGGGAGGAGCAGGAAGCCCAGGAAGTTGTGAAATTGGCAAGAATCAAGAGAATCTTCAGCACAAGTATCCATTTTCCTCCCAAGGTACTTAACTATTCCCTTAAATCATAGACTAAAGAAGGCAAGTGCAGTGTTAAGATGTTGGCTAAACATTGTGCCGAATGACAGGGAAGAATGAGGCAAAGGTGAATCTAGGCTCTAGACAGAACAATGCAATTAGCTCAGAGTTTCCATTTTGCCATTTTAGGGCAAGGGCTAAAACAGTCATACTGAGAGTCGCTGGCCCACGTTGGAAAGCTAGATATTAATATCCTCAATTTAAAATGTCCATGGGAAACTTTGTCCATGGTGCTAGATGCACACAGCTCCAATTACCATGAACATAGTATGTCCCATCAACAAATCTGCCTGACACACAATTAATACTCAAATCCTCTCAGTTAATCACAACTTATGTGTGATTATTTTAATTGAAACATTTATGAGTTTTTCAGTACTGTTTAAGCAATTAATAAAATTCTAAGTTTTAAGAGAGCTAGATCTAGAGACGTGCAAATGCTTCCTAGAGGAACAAACACTAAAACTGAGATGTGTTTTTGTTGTGGTGAGGTGGCGAAAGCATAACTGGCCAGGAAAACTGTAGGATCACACTGGACAGTCACAGCAAACATGATACTCAAGTCCAGCTCAGAAACGTTACTCTGATGTGTGCACATCACTCAAAGCCAAAAGCTAGGGGACAATGAGCCCAAGGGAATAGCTTGCAGAATGTTTTATGTGCCCCTGTTGCTCACGGGATGGCTGAAAGCACAATGCCCTAAACTCTTTCTGAACTGGATACCTTGGGAGAGGTGGCAGCAAGATCCAATCAGAGCAGGCACCCAGCAGCCCATCTGCCAAGTACTCAGTCGCTAAAGCCCAGAAGTGACCTGACAGAAGAGATGTACACCCTTCAGGGCTATCTTCCTCCTGCTCCGTTTCACTTTGCAGTTTTGGAACCTGAGAGGAGAGACATGAAGGGACTCAGCAGGAAGTGCTAGGCTTTCATAAAACTAATGGAGGTGAACACTGGACTTCCCTTTCCCCCATCACCCTGAGACTCCTGGATCAGTGAGAAAAAGAGGTTGTGACTGGAATCAAGAGAATCCCAGGACTGAAATATCCACTTGCCCCCTAAGAAAATTGGCTCTTATCTCAAACAATAGAAAAAAAGAGGCACGTAGTGTTAAAACAGAGGGATACGAACATACTTAACATGTCGTCCTCAGTCATTCATCGATCTCTATTATCTAGCCATATATCTTTTAGTTATGTTTACCTAGTATCTAGCTGTTATCTTTCATCTATCTATCCATCCTTCTATTTGATCTACCTACCTACCTATCTATATCTGTCTGCCTGGTTCTCTCTCTCTCTCTATCTCTCATCTATATACATACATAAATCATCTATCAACTATATATCCATTTATCATCTCTTATCTGTCTATCATCATTGTCAGCAACAAAGCAGCATGGACAAATTGTGTCAAGTAGGCAGGGTTAAGATCTGACTGGTAGAAATTTCAGAGGATGGCCTGGAAACTTTCCATTATATCAGGAATGAGAAGCAGTTAATGGACAAGTGGGGCTACACTAATAAAACAAAGCAGTAGAAACCACGCGTCACTATTAATCCCAACAACTCTTTATTTCCATGCATAACAGACCAAAGCGAGGTTAGCAAACAAGCATGTTACTTTGTACTAAAGTATTCAAATTTCTGAATTTGGAGCACAGTGGGGCATGGCCAAGTCTAAGGACAGCAAATGAGTGTAATTGTCTATAATGGTCTAGAGGAAAAATGACAGAGCAGGCTAACATTAATAGCTAGAAAAAATGACCTAATTATGTAACTCAAAGAAGGGTGAAGGCAACATTCACTAAAAGGCCTAAAATTCATATTTCTTTAATGTTGAGGTTAATAGGACTGAATTTGGGAACAGATAAGTGAACGCTGAGGACTTATGCTAAGGACAACTGCATTCTTGGAGAAAATTTAGGATCCCCTATCCTCAGGATTATTAGAAGTTTCTAAGGGATTCTGAGAATACAGCCATCTCTCAGGTTTCCTGAGTAACTGCTGTCCATTTGAGTCATTATGGATTTCCTGAAATTCCAGACTTTAAAAGCCTGAAAGCCATTGAACTTGAGCTGAAACAATCAAACGAGATGGAGAAAATGCAGCATAAATCAAGGTCAGCTGCAACAAGGCCGTGTCTCCTGGTGAGTGCGCCCATCTCCACCAGTGCCTGAGAAGGTGTGCACAAAGACATTCATGGCTGCATCACTCATGATAATGAACACCTGGGAGATGCCTTGCAGGGAGGCTGGTTAGACTGTCTGCCGTGATCCACTGGATCTGGGATCATGTGGCTATTACAAGGATGTGTCAAAGGGGAAGGGGAAGACACTAAATTACCTTTGCATGGCGATCAAGACTGATGACAGAAGAACCAAAGGCATAAAATTTACAGGTGTGAAGAATGAGAGGTTAGCGTGGTACGCTTGCAGGCTACTTATTAGCATTTTTCCAATTTACTATAAATAAGCATGCTGTAGCCATGGGATGGAGCTGAAAACAGCAGTACGTTTGGGGGAAAGCGTGGGTACTGATGCTACCTGCAGATTTCCACAGATAATAAAATAGTACTATTTATTTATTATTTTGAGACAGGATCTCATTACAGAGCCCAGGCTCCTCCTTCAGTCTCCCGAGTGTTATGATTACAAGGATGAGGTACCAAGCTTGGTGTAAACAAGGTTTTAATTAAGAGAGAAACCACTTGGGTCCATGGTGAGAGATACATTTCCTGTGCACAGGGCCTTTGGGGTGTGTATCTAATGTGCACCCTGAGGAGATTTTTGTCAATGGCACACACCTCTTGGTTTGAAAGGCACTATTCACTGGTTTGAAAGGCACTAATAATCTATTTGGAATAAATTGTTTGACTTTCTAAAGAAAATTACTGGAGTGCTTACAATGGCATGCAGATTAATAGTAGATCAAAGATTTCTTTTCTGAAAGTTAATTCTTGTATTGACAATTTGTATTGTTGCAAAGGATATTTTCTGTGTGTTACTCTATGATTGTAATCTCCACCAAAGGCTCCCGGAATAGGTACTGTTTGTATCTATATTGTAAAGACAAAAGATAGAGGACTGGGAAAGAAAGGGGCCCTGCCCATTTCCTCACAGCTGACCTCAGGCGCAGGCAGCTTTGACCAGGGCACTCTCCCCTTAGCGTCCACACCTCTGATTGCTGTCCACAGGTCCTCACGAAAGTATCTAACAGCCCAGACCTCACAGAGCACTCTGCGTTATTTAAATCTTCTTTATAAGAATTCAGAGAAGAAGCACAGTGCTTTGGAAGACCTGGCATACACTTTCAAGGAAAGGAAATGATGGCGCTGTCGACTGGCCCTCTCCTCTCACTGAATCATTTGTAAAATGTTACCAAATCACACACACAAAACTCATTCCATCCTTGTTCTGTTTTGAATTTGATAATTTACTTAAGAGATATCATCACGTCTTACAGTAAGTAACATTTCCTTAAGAGTGATGATAGCCTCTGGTCCTAAGGAAACAAACTGTGATCTGCTTACATGAAACAAAACAGAATGAAGGCCTAGTTTAAAAGTCTCTTGCTTATCTCCAGGGTAGACCATTCTGTGGTCAGGACGCCCCACCACCTCAAGGAGCATCACATCCATCTCGTACTGATTCCACACACTCAGATTCCCCAATTCTTTAGCTTAGTTTGTATTTTTACTATATTATGTTTCCCTTTATTCTTGAGACCTTCCTACATGCATAAGTAAAGCAATTATATTATCCTCTTTTCCCCACTCCATGCCTATCAACTTCCTCACAATAGCCGCCTCCCAACTTCATGCCATTATTTGTTTATTTTTATAACTCAGGCCCGGTTAGAAATGCCCATCTGTATATGGTGTGGGGCCATCCACTGGAGCATGAAGACTCTACTCTCATAGACAGAGTAGGCATTCCTACGTCCTAGCTCATCCCTCACTGAAGAATCTTGACAGCGGCTGGGAGACAGGGAATCTTGGTGGATTTAGGGATTGAGGGTGTGTGTGTGTTGGGGTAAAACAGTGCCTTGTGTAGCTCAAACTGACTTGAAATTCTCAAACTCGTTATTTACCTGAGGATGACCTTGAATCCTCCATTGTTCCTACCTTCCCAGTGCTGGGATCACAGGGGGGAGCCACCACCCCCAGGTACAGGCTCCTCAATTCTTCCATGGACAGTGGTGAGGGGATCTGTACCTCAGCTCCTGCTAAATTTCAGAGAGGTTGGATGGAGTGTGTGAAGCCAGGAACCTGACACTCTTCCAAATGTGAGAGCTTTTGCAGAATGAATATGTGTGCAGATGAGGTAAACAGCGAGAATCGCGGTCTAAATCCAAGTGTGAAAATGCTGGGAAGGAATCGCTTTCATCACGAGACAGCTAAGATCTAAATACAGGCGGTGTGGAGAATCATTTCAACCCAGATGAGATGCCACTTCCCAGAACAAACTATAGCAACTACTTCACAATACATGAATGAATAAAACCAGCGGATGGATCTCTTCAGACCTAAACAAAGCAAATTCAGACAGGTTTTGTTTGGTTTGGTTTTCATTTAAGAGTCCAGGCTGAATTAATTCTTCCTGAAGAACTCACAAAAAATGTGGAAATAGAGACTAATACAGTAAACACTAGATATTTAGAAACTATCTATTCAAATTATCTCAATACTAATCAAGTATTCTATCCATGGACTTCTCTCTGGGTCCTGGACTTTCCCTGTATTTCTGCCTGCTATTTATAGAATTCCTCTTGGATTATTTTATTTCTATTTTCCAGCCATCCTAAGAGGTTTTCAGAGCACTGCAAAGCCTGTTTCTCAGTAAGTAGATGAAGACCAAAGGATTTATTAAAAGGCAAAAGCTAGTGGGAGGATGCTGTTAAGACATAGGCAGGTGAGTATGAGAGTTTCCTATGGCACCCAGGGAAACTTACAGTGTCACAGAGGGAGCCAGTCTGCTCTAACTTGATCTCTGAGCTCTGTTGATCTGGGGAGCCTACTTAGCCTTTGCGTAACTCTGTGTTTCACCTGCAGGAGACCACAATTGTATCTGTTTTATAAGACTGCTGTGAGCATTTGAAGGAATTAACATTGGTACAAAGCTTGGCAGCCAGCAAACACAGTCCATGTACTATTAGCAGCAGGGTTGGTCCAGGGTGGCCTAGGCCTGTAATCCCAGCTGCTTGAGAAGCTAGAACAGGGAGATTAGGGGTTTAAAATCCGCCTGGGCTACAGCGTGAGTTCACGGACAGATTGAGCTACTTTTGGAGACTGTGCCTCAAAGTAAATATAATAAATAAATAAGGCACCAGGGATGCAGCATTGTGGTGGGGCATGCACCTAGCACTAGAGGGCCCTAGGTTTGCTTCTTAACACTACAAAAGAAAAACAGAGAGAAAGAAATAAACAAAGAAAGAGAAAGAAAAAAAGAGAAGAAAAGAAAGAGAGTGAGAGAGAGAGA
>LOJH01000963.1:0-23272 GCA_001685095.1 Ellobius talpinus | reverse complement strand
TGTGTGTGTGTGTGTGTGTGTGTGTGTGTGTGTGTGTGTGTGTGTGTGATCCTAACACTGGGCACATTTGCCAGGGCTGACTTACACCTGAATATAGAAGGATGGCCATCTTGTCCCCTAGAGCTGGCTGTGTGAACTGAGGAGTTCCAGGGTATTCTTGGCACAAGGATAACCTCGCAGACACTACTGAAGCTGTTGTCCTCTCCCCTCTCCTCAGCCTGCTTTTCTCTCTCAGCTCCAGGGTGCCACTCCTTGGCTTCGTCTTCCACCGACTTCACAGCTATGAGGTGACAGCTAACGTTACCCGGCAGCATATGCTGCCAGGAACAGGTGCCAAAGCAGAGACGGGAGAGAGGAAGAGGATCTCACTGAGGTGAGGGTGGGGTTTTGCTGCCAGTCAGCCTCTAGGCGGAGTCACAGCTGGTCATACTGCTGAGGTTCCACAGGTACACACAGCATTCTCTGGACTTGGCAGAAACCAAAGCTCCCTCAGCTGGCTGTGGGGTCACATACTGTCCCTGAAGCCCTGGCTCCCACTGCCACTACCCAGGACAGCATGGTAGGAGGCCAGAAACTAAAAGCCCGTGATAGCGAAAGTGGGCCCTGCAGCCAACCCTGGGTTCAATCCCAACCTCTCGTACTTGTGGGTAATAGAACCTGAGTACCTCCTAGTGTGGTCACTTGGCAGGAATGTAATACAAATCCCACATTGTAGCCACAGTGCGTTCTTCCTGCCGTTTACAGGCTAGCTGGCAAGCAGAGAAATAGAAGCAATTTTCAAACTACTTCAAGAGGACCCCACCTTTTAGAAATCCCTTTTTAAGTTAGTATACAAACGAGCGGGTCTCATCAAGGAATGCATTTATATTCATCTTCCCTCTCCCACTGCCTTCCTGCTTCCTTGCAGCTCCTTTCTGGCTGGACCCCTCTCCCTCCAAAAGGTACCCTTTTTGGTTCTCGGGTCCCACATGCTCTGTTAGCCACGGTTCCTCCTCCCCACAGTTAAGGCTTTCGCATCCCCTCTTAAGAGGCCTGTTACGGTGAGTTTTTGTCAACCCGCCGCAAACTGGAGCTGCTAGAACGTTCATTAAGGATTGGCCTCCATCAGACTGGCCTGTCAACAAGCATGTTGGGTCATTTTCTTGATTAATGATTGAGGTGGGAGGGCTAAGCCTACTGTGGGTTGTGTCTCTCCTGGGCACAACCTAGGCTGGATTTCACAGATTTCACACACACACACACACACACACACACACACACACACAGAGTAGACTGGAGAAGCCAATGAGAGTAAGGCAGCAAGCAGTTTTCCAGTTTTCCTTTACGGCTTCTGCTTCAGTTCCTACTTTCAGGTCCCTACCGCGGACGTCTTTCTGGCTTCCCTTTGATGTTGGACTGCAACCTGGAAACTAAAACAAACTCTCTCCTCCTCCATTTGCTTTTGGTCATGGTTTCATCTCAGTAGCAAAATCCTAACTAAGACAGTCCCTTTTCTGTGTACATGGCCTTCATACACACAGCACACATGGATGTGTTCCCTACGTGAGAGAATATATGGTATTCATCTATGGCCTATTTTACTTAACATAATGATCACAGTTTCAATCTTCTTTGTAGCTGAATAAAATTCCTTATCTATCAACAGACAAATGGACACTATTCTTTAGGAACAAGGTCATCCCGTGGCCCACATGAAGCTCATTTCATGCTTGCTACTTCAGGCTAACCCCCAAGATAAGAATCCAAACACAGGTCTCTGCAAGACCTTGTGGCCCTTCTCTCAATCCTCAGCTGCTTCAATTCATGTCGTACCTACTGAGCACTGACTTCGTGCCAGGCCCTTTTATGGATGCTGCTGAGCAGTACGGACATAGCACATCACATGACCCTACAGCGCTTGGAGTTCAGTGATCATCCGGATGACGAGGGAGATAAATGGAGCTTGGGGGCATCATCTTAGATCGGCGGTTATTTTTAAATCAAGGTTGAAATGTAAAATACAAATATATGGCCTACTTAACGAGGCAGAAAATATAGATGAAGTAAATGTAAAAGGTTTTAGTTTATTAAACACGGGTTACTGTCCCCAACTTCTACTCTAGTTTCTGTCCTGGGTCTCAAGGATAGAACGGTATTGGATACCCAAAAACAAGGAAGAGAATGTTCCAAGTGGAAGCCACAATGGAGGTGGTGGCAAGCAGGAGGAATGCTTCGAGAAGTAAAGCAACAATCTCATTGATGTTCATCACGAACACAGACACAGATGTACACGGTGGCCTCGTGCGCAGGTTCAGGCTTGTGACAACAGAGATAGCTGAGTTACCAGACGATTTAAGCCAGAAGGTAATCGATTAAAGAGGCATCTTTAGAAAATGGATCTGGTGGTAATGGGCAGGGTGAGGCAAGAGGAAGGGCGAAGAAGGAGCAATTTTGAACCCCGCTATGAATGATGGAACCTAACTGAGGAACCTCGTTCCCCCACGTGATGGAGAAGTGTCTACCAAGAGGTGCGCTGTCATGAAACTGAAACCCAGAGCATGTGTCTATTTTTATTTTGAGGAATATAACGAAAAGGGTCTGGTAAAAATAGACACGCAGTTGGCATCTAGGAATGTGCTCTTCAGTTCATTCCTGTAGCTTTGCTTGTTAAACATTCTGAGTAAAAAAACCTCTCCAGGAAACAGCAGAGAAGAACTGAGAAGGGGCAAGGCACTCTGGTGCGCATCAGAGCACAAGTGTCTATTTCTCCGTGAGAGCAACAGCTTCCCAAAGGCACACACAGGGGAAAGAACGGATGGCTCGCGCCATTATTAGCAGATTGGGTAACAGGAGTTTGCTCAGACAGCCCAGCAGTGAGTTGGGTAATGCAGAGTGAAAGGACGGCCTGTGACAACTGGAACCCCTGCCTCAGCTTCTAATTATTTTTCCTGGTTATATAAGCGCTCTCCATTGTAAATATTTCTTAAGACTGTGTGTGAGCCCTGCCTCTGGGAGAAGGCCATTTTCTAGCTGTAATCTATCTGTTACTCCAATATTGCTCCTCCCAAGAAACCTGTTGCTCCCCCCACAAAGCATACCCGTTATTATTCATAAGATGCTCTAAGGAAGCCATGTGTGCTGTTGTAATCTGAGACAGCCAGGTCGTTGACTAACTCAGTCCTGAGGAGGTTGCTCTATCCAAAGGCATAGTTCACAGGGCTTATTTGGTGCTTGCAATGGCTGTTTATTGAAGACAGACAAATTAAAGGTAAACCATGTGCCAGTGAGAATTTTATGATGAAGAGTGTCTGTGTTATGCACGTTTTTACAGAGGCTGAGCGTACTCCGGGAGGGCTCCTCTCAGGAGATTAACAAAGAGACCCTCCATCCTAGGCCATGTGGGCAGTATGCTGATTCTCTCAAAAGCAAGATAGACGCAGTCTTTGAGCTTCAGGAAATGGAGAGAAAACAGATTCAGAGCTCAAGGTAAAGTAATTTCCCCAGATTCAAGTCGTGGTTTCATTTTCTTATACTGGGCATGTTCATTTCCTCTGAAAAGAAAGAACAATTTTCAGTTCTTATAAAAATGAGGGCAGAGGGGGTGGGGTAGCAGCGTCAGCCCCTTATCTACAGAGTGCCAGAGAGCGAAGGAAGGAGGGCTTCCTACCATTTGACATCAGCGCTCTCCGCCTAATTCAGTTGCCACCAGGGTAGTTTTCATGCTTCTAAAAATCCCACGTCTTTCTAAACATCATGAATAATGGATTGAGATTTCTGAAACCCCCTTCCTCTTCCTCCACAATTTAAATCAAGCCTCTTTCAGAGCCAACACACTCCACATGCTGACTGAAGTTGGAAAAGGTTAGAAATAGCAAAGGTTGAAAACTTTCCACAAAGGTAAGCAGATGAAGAAAATCGCAGTGCCATCCACAGGCAGGGTGTGTTCACCGTCAAGTGCGTTCATTACAGCACTATTGTCTTGCAGTGGGTACAATAAGCCAAAGCCGCCAAGATGCCACTGTAATTCTGGGACATGATGTCATTTTCTGAATCCACTCTTAACATGGCTGAAATTGAACCAAGTCACTACATGGCAATGGACACTGTTTAAATGTCATGTACTCTGTGGGACCAACCAGAGAGAGCCATTGTCTGTGAACTATTGGCTGAGCAGCAAGTTTTAAGATTCTCCTGCTTCAAAGTTCCCTCCCAAATTCCTACTGACGAACTGCATCAGTACTGTCAGGAACATCCCCTCTCTGCAGTTATGCACACTATAAGAATATATGCGGGAGACTTGAGTGGAGGAAGGAGATTCTTCACCAGCAATGTGGCAGAGGTTATAATAAAGCCCAGCTTGCACGGTGTTTATAATTTACAAAGCTGTCCCAGCGACCCTGTGCTACTTAATCCCAAGGACGTGCATGTGTGGTTGTTCTATTTCTTACAGAGTCCAAGTAAGTTCTCTCTAACAAATATGTAAGGAGTGTTTGGTGCATGCAGGTACTGATACACTGGGAGTGTGGATGGCACAGGGCCTTTGCTCTAATTGAACTCAGGGCTGAGGAGAAATGAAGAATAAACACAAATCATGGAGGTGGCAAGAGAAGCTAAGGAGAAAATCCGCCAAGGTAAAGAGCTAAAGGATAAAGAACTGTGGGGTGGCGCTGTTCTTGTAGTGACTTTCGAGCCAAAACTCCAGAAAATGGAACAGCAAGGGTTGGGTGATTCTTCAGAGGCAGGGGCAAGCCAAGCGGTAGTAAGCAGGAATGTAGGGGCTCTATAGCAGAAAGGTAGTGGGGTTCTCTGCACCCAGCCTGCTGAAGTGGAGGAGAGGCTGGTGGGAAGGTACCACCATTAAGGACAAAGAAGCATGATGAAGCAGGAGGGGTGTCAACTCATGTGTAGACAAGGGCCTAGAGCCAGGTTCATGGCCCGATGACCAAGTCCTACTCATGTTATGGTACCTCATGCTGCTTCTCCCAAGCCCTGCCATCTGGAGTCAGCATGGTCTATCTACCCTATGAATCCTACCCATCCTGTCTCATCAAATTCCACACAAGAGGCAAGCTTTTCTTCGCCTGGGTTTCAAATCTGGAATCTCCTCAACACAGAGAGCCAGCGCTTTTGTTCTTTGTCCTTGGTGGCCTCCTGGCTGAAGTCTGATCACAGGCTCCACACTCTGGGGGAAAGTCCAGCACGGCAGAGAGAATATAATTACCGGTGCAAACAGGAAAGGTGACTGAAGAAAAGATAAAACACATTTAATGCCTCCAGGAAATGAGTCCAAATGGATTTGATGAGCATCTCACGGCGAATGGAGTGTCTGTTCTCCCCCACCCTGCTTGGACACAAGCTGAAATTGCTTTGGAAACCTGTCACATTGAATTAGCTAAAGCAGACAGTAATTCAGAGGCCTGCCAGGGTGACAGTGCTGAGGATGCTGTGGGGAGGATTCCTGGAGCATCTTCCGGGGGCTCTCTTTCTTCTCCCTTTCAGTATGAGCAGCGATGGGACTTCCGGTGGGTTGAGGATCAGCATCTTTGGAGACAGGGAGGCCTAGGCTGCGGCGCTAAGGAGCTAGGACCACATGTTCATCTATCAGAGGGAGAGGAGAACAAGTGTGCCATCTTCAGCTGGTCCCAACCTACAGCCATGTGACAAGGTCTGGAACACAGACAGATGTTGATCCGGAAGAGCAAGGAACTACAGAGGACTCTTGACTTTTGATGTTAGGGTGAACTCAGTCATGAAAAAGGTGTGGAAACCAGAGCCAGGAGTTCTTCCCTTGACCATGGTGGCTGGTGGTCTTCTCAGAGGACAGCTTGCCCTAATCCTTACTTGTCAGTGCTTCAGTAGCAGTGTTTGAGGTCTCTCAACTACTTACTTTCTCTCCCTCAAACTCCAAAATGCAAGTGGAATATGAGCTGCCTATTCCCAGCTCTCAGAACAAGACCTGTACACAGTTGGCCATGCTAAATACTCACTGAAGGAACAGTAACTTCACAAAACCCTTCAGATGGCAGCAGAATCTGAGCTGTGAGTGTTAGCATCCTTCTATTTATGCTAATAAGAACTGCCTGAACCCATTGGAACATAGGCAATCAAAACTGTCCTCAGCTGCAGGGACCAGAGCTTATCTCGGGTGCTAATCTCTCCTCCGTAGTGAGATCTGGTCTGTGGAGGAATTAGCTCAAAAGTCTTAGCTAGTCTCTGAAGGGGAGAGACATGTTCCTTTGGTGGCTCAAGGAACATTTTATGCAATTCTTCAACATCCTGGTCTACATAATAGCATTTTTAGATTTTTGGATCTACATCTACAACAGTCCAAACTCAAAATGATCTAATAGTTTTCACTTCCTTTTGAAATGCCTTAAGTCTAAGTCTGCAGAAAGATTGCAATAATGGAAAAATAACATTCAGGATTGACTATTCATATTCTACCATATTTGCTCTGTCTTCTAAGTGTATAATTATGGATGTATTGCCTAGATGGATATGTACTTAAAATATGCATGTTTGTGTATACATTTTTGCATGGGTCTATATGAGCACATATGGTATCATGTGTATGCATATATGTCTATGACCATATCTATGCTTACGTATACATGTGCCTGTGGATCTACATTTGTATATATGTACATTCATATGCACATGTGTGCATTATTTACACCTGTACCTACATGCAAATACCTACACACAAGAGCAATCTGTGTGAGAATTAGTATGGGTATTTATGCTTTGACTTAGCCATTGGGCTATCATTTGTGGACATGGATAACTTCATGGTCAGTACTTCAGGATGAAGGTCTAGGCTGAGAATATGATTTATAGTATATTATCACATTAAGAAAGATGAAAATTTATAACTATCCAGTTCTCTAGGAAGCCATTCATCTCCTAAACTGCCTTAAGAGTTCCACAATGGGCACATAGCACTTTATTTTAGTCTGGGTCCCATGAAGCACCACACGCTGACTCAGTGGCCATGCCTCTTCAGTCACCTTTAATTTGAATGCTTCCAGCCCGCCCGGTATTTCCATGTGTTTCATGACACTAACATTTGTGTAGAAACTAGGGCCAGTTGTTTTACGTAGTTTATTTTCCTTTTAAATTGCCTGTTTGTTTCTGCTAATTATATCCAGGTTAAAGTCTAACATTTTTAAGTACCCGAAGCAATCAATCAGAAGTAAATGTGAAATAGCTTGGGTTCTCCATAGGACATTTTAAAAATAAGCTATCAAACCAATGAAGATTGCGTGCACTCCTGACAGGTGCCGGGTGTCACCTGGTCACCTGCTAAAGTGGTCTCTTTTGAATGCCCGAGAACAAAAGCCTCATCAACACGATTAAGTTAGCGCTTCCCACATGTCAGTTACTCAATACAAGCACAGGATCTTTACGGTATGAAATTCCACTTGTCCTAGTGCCAACGAACTCTCTTTCTCAAGCTCCATCTTCTTAAATGACTCACAAACAATAAGATTGATATAAATGATTTTGCAAGGCTTGCTATATTTTTCTAGTGACTACAGAAGTACTTATAAATATGCACAGAAAGCATACCCATTTGAAATCCCTTCAAACGGCATGGTGCCACGTGAGGGGACACTGAGCAGAAGACAACTGTCTCAGGCAATGGGTGTGAACAGGTATGAAGCTACGTCTGTGCACTCTTAGCTGGCCAAAAGCTTGTCCATGAAGTATGGACGCTGGAGCCAGTAAGCTGACTCAGTGAGTGAAAGGCGCCTACTTTCAGGTCGAATGATTTGAGTTCATCCCCAAACCCCACATGGTGGAAAGAGAGACCTGATTCTCACGGATTCCCCTCTGTCCCCACATGCTGCCGTGTTCCATATGCCTCCCTCATCCCACTTCTAAAATAAGTGTAAAACACTAAAATAGGAAGTGTGGACAAAATAAGGTGCCAGGTTTGAGGCCTAAGGGGACTGCCTCTTAAGAAGCAAGACCACAACTATTTAGACACGCAACTGCTGCCGACATTCTTCTGAACGGGGTTCCAGGTAAGATGAGACTGCCCCAGACTTGGAAGTGTTGCACTGGGAATGCGCTCTCTGTGGTGCACACATTGCCACTGCTTCATACATAGCTCGTCTGTTCAGTGAGCACAGAGGTGGTCCTCCAGCTTGCTTGGCTCCTCCTGGGTGTGTTGTTCAGGGTCTGAGTCAGGGTGCACAACCTCCAAGGTCAAGATCTCTGGTTTCTTCTTGCCACCTGGGCTGCTAAAACACAGGACCCAATTCTCATTCTCAGGTTCCAAGGAGCCATGGCTTCTCCTACTGTGTCCTCTCTGCTCACTATTGCTCACTATTGCTCTCTGAGCCCAGCTGGTCTAGAATAACCTTAGACCCATCACCTATCATAAGGTTTGTTGTTCACAGGCCTCTTGCTGTTCTGCCATGGTCCCTAATCAGTGACTTGCCCTCGGTCCCCAAAACAAGCCTTTGGACTCTTTCTCTCTCCCACAGCTGGGAAGCACCTGATTCAGCAATTAATACATTATCCGTATCATTCACAAGCTGTGCTCCCTGCTCAGACCTTAATTTATCTTCAGTCTCCAGTGTTCTTTCTGGGATCCATGTTTGGCAGAAAACCAAATGCATCTTTTCTGAACCAACACAGAACCCTTCCAGTCATTTGTGCCTTTCCCCCCAATTTCCAACCTAAGTGGATATATCTCATCATACCTCCAGGGCACACAACATGCCCTCCAGATACGATGATCTTATAGATGTAGTTTTCCTTGGGTTTCTCTGCCTTCTGAGCCTGAAAACATCTCACAAGCCATAAGCTGGTACCCCAGTATCATCTTAGATGGCCTGAACAGTACAGTAAACACCATACTGTGGACCCTTCAGGAGGACTTACATTCCAGCAATGGAGAAAGAAGATGAAAAAAGAAATCAGGGCTGGTGAATCCAGGCCACATATGGTGGTACTCACATGTAATCTCAGATCTTTAAGCTCTCTGGAAGCTGAGGCAGGAGGATTTTTGCCTGGAGTCTAGTCTGTGTGAAATGATGGATCCTTCCTCAGCACAACAACGTCAACCCAGCAAAGCCCAGATTGTTAAGCTGAGTATCTATTGATTTTGAGGTTGCTAGGTATAAGAATTACAAAGGGGGTTTGCTCTGAATAAGGCATTTTTAATATTATGACCTAGTTGGTTTGGGGCAGGGCATAGAACTGTCCTCATGAACAAGGTATTCGGAACACATCTTGAGAGTCACTGCCAAAAGATCTGCAAGCAGGGCTGCTTAAAGGCAGAGTTCTAAAATGAGGATCCTTTAGATAACTTAATAGAGAGTTTGGGGGAAGGATGGAGGACATAAAAACTTGGGTTTCTAGCTAGCACCTATCTTCAGAGTCAAAGACGTCTATAGTATGAATCCTTCAGCCTGAGCTACAGAAGGAAAACTAATCCTTTCTTTATAACAGGAGTGGAAGCATCCATTTCCATTCATAATTTCTCCACCTAAACTCATCCCTGAACTTTCTCCTCATGCAGCAGAGACCACTAGGCACCCATGATATGAATAATGATATTCATGAGGAAAGGCCCTGTAGGTGAATTTCTTGAGCATTTTTCTTGACAAATGATTGGTGTAAGAAGGTCCAGCACATTGCGGGTAGTGCCAACTCTGGGCAGGTTGTGCCGAGTTATAGAAGAGCAGGTGGAGTAAGCTAGTAGTAATAGCATTCTTCCATGACCCTTGCTTCAGGTCCTGCATCCAGGCTTCTGCCTTGAGCTCCTCCTGTGTGTCCAGGTCATGGAAGTAAAATAAATCCTTCCTTCTCTAAGTCACTTTTGGTTCTAGTGTTTATCAGAGCAATAGAAACCCTAACTAAGAAAAAAATTTAATTATCTAAATGGCTAGTGACAATGAATTTCTGTTGAACAATACAACACTATCCAAGACCAAATGAAATGCAAATACCGAAGGCTGGGCATGACTGCATGTTTGTAAACCTACACTTAGGAGACTGAGATCAGATGGTCATGAGTTCAAGGCCAGATTGGGATGCACAGAGAGACCTTGTCTCTTCAAAACAAAAATATATAACCTTATGATTCTTGAATGTTGTTACCAAGCATTTCAAAAACCTAGTAGAACACCATACTGGCGGGAAATGAGCATTTGCATCGAAAGTAGCCAACTCCAAGGATATCATCTATCATCTGACTCTAAGGATACCATCTTCTGGAAATGAAATCCTAGCTGAGCCTTATCCAGTTGGTCCTGCCTATGCTAGAGAAGCTGGAACAGTGTATGTACCCGGGTCACTTCCATATTCAACATCTTTATTCCAGATAATGTTGTATATTGCAAACACTATGCTCACTCCTAAGAAGCTAAAGAGTAAACATTGGTAGCACAGTAATGTCCTGGCATGTACAAAGCCATAAACTTCAGTCTCCAACACCAGATAAAAAGGAGCAGAAAACAGTGATGAGATTATTTAAAACATTTCTCCATTGTCGTTAAAGATAACCTAACATTGTTCTGAATAAATGAAAAGTATTTTTCCCCTACAGGACCAACTATGAACTTACCACATTTTTAGGTTAAATTATGGTAAGTATATTTTTAAAACTTAACAAGTAAAGACACTACTTTAGGATCTGTGTACAGGTTTCACCTGTAAAGAGACAATTGTCTGAAATGTTTTCTGAATTTTTTTTCATTGACTAGAACTGGGCTTTCTCTTCCATGCTAGAGGCATGCCACAGATAACATCACTATCACCACTATCTGGTCCCTTGAAGTCATCAGTAAAAGTCACAGTTTCCTTGGACATAGGGCAGTATAGCTCCTGGAATTGTAAAACAGTATATATTTAAAAGATGTGGTTGATCCCTCCTGATCTCAAAGCTCATACTACCTAGAGGGGTTAAAGGGAAGCCATTTAGACACAGGGGAGCTCTGTGATGCTGAGAGTCTTTCCTGTGCACACTTGGTCTTCATTCGAAGATCAGAAGGATAGGATCATTCAAACAAAATTAGAAAATTCAAGTCAGAATTTTAATTCTCAATTAATTGTCTTTTGAAATATGATATCATGTGGGCAACTGGTCAAGCCCAGGCAAGTCAAACACATCTATCCACTGCCTAAGAGAACTTATTGGGATGTGTAACTAAATAATTTTTTCATTATTGATAACACGATAGGCAATAACATGGTCTTGTATAATGCTCAGGGTGCTTTGTGTTGGTAGCCTTGGCACTTGGGAGCCTGAGGTGAGAGGACTAAGAGTTAGAGACCAGTCTGGGTTACATGGGCTCTCTGTCCGTCTGTCTCTCCATATACACGTGAAGAAGTTATCCACAGTCTGCCAAAGGGGTCCCCAGCAAGAACAATGGCTTCGATGCCTGCTCTAGACAACCCGTGACTGGAAGCGCCTGATATCTGTACCCTCCACTCCTCTACCAGGCCCTGGTCATAGCCACGCCTATGCTTTCAAAGCTGCTCAAACGGATGAGAAGTTCATCATTACTATCTGCACAGAGGAAAGAGAAGGGAGGAACGGGGCTTGTGAAAGAAAGGCTCACAGGAGGAAGTCTGATGTGGACTGAGTGGTTCAGAGCGTGGGGAGCTAACAGTGGTCTCCTAGTCACTCAATAAATCGGCAGTTTTCCCAGCAAGCAGGTGACTCTGGCACCTTCAGTAAGGAAAGTGGATTCATCTTCTGTGTTATGAGTAAAAGGACTTCCCTCAGCTACTCCACATAGCATGGCCGTGCCCTCCAGATGGACTGCAATGCCAGGCTCGCACAGGATACACAGCTTCAAGAGAAAGAAGCTCATGTTGGAGGCCTGCACAGCATGACTATTGCTCAATAGATAGAAGAGCCCTGGCCCAAAACCAGCTCTGTTGACTGTAGAATTATTTTTTCTGTTTTAGGACTGAGAGAGTCAGCCACTACTTAATAATGTCAATATGTTTTCTCCATTATACAACCAGAATGTTACCTAAGCACGTCAGACTCTTCAAACCCCACACCCACACATTCTGAACTCAGCTGCACCCGATGTGGTAATGAAGGAGAGTGCCTTGAGGAAACCAGGTCTCTGCCAACAAGAAGCGAGTCCCATGGAGCGAATTCCATCCAGTGTCTGACTCACTTCTTCTCGCAAGAGAGAATTTTACAGCCACTTGCTGTGGTGGCCAGCCCACTGCATCTAGACAGGCCCTGTCAGTACCAGGGTTCTAAGGCTTTGGGAAAGGAAGGTTTTCTTTCTTTAATCTCAAAGAGACCAGGATTTGGCAAGTCAGCATCCAAACTTGAAAGCTCTCTGTTGAGAAGAGTTAGTTCTAGGAGACCTTGATGAAATCGCTAATGCTTAGCCACTGTTACTTGCTGCATGCTGGATAAATAGGAAAGCATGCTGACTGCATTTATTTTGCTATCATTATGTCTCCATGGGGTGAGCCAATAAGAAAAGCAGAGCTCATTAACATCTTGGGGTGTGGTATGTGCGTGTGTCTGTGTGTATGTGTACATCACTAAGATAATCTAATTTATCTTTAATTCAAGTTACCATTGCAGGAATTCTTTAACATTGAATGAACAGTTCCCAAACTATCCAGGTGGGATACATATTATTCTCTTCACTAGAGTTAATACTTTTAATTAGTCCATGGTTATTGAGAGTCTGTTGTAGATCAGACTTAGCTTACCCCAGATTAGGAAACAGGTACCTTCTTACGTATCAAGAGGCAGGTGAGTACTCAAGTTAGCCTACAGTCATTTCCTTTCAGGGCAATATTGGGCAGGGAGGCTTCAGCAACAGGCATTTTTCTCTTGCCTTCCTGGATAAGGTGCAGCAGACCTGAGGCTGGCATGGGCTTTGCTTGGCTGGCAGTGAAGTTCTTCTCATTGTGCTTCGCATGGCTGTCCTTGCATGTGAAAGAGGAAGAAAGGGTGGCATGTCTTCTTCTGAGGATGCAATAACATTTCAAGGGCCACCTTCATGACCTCCTCTAAGCCTAACCATGTTTCAAAGGCTCCAACTCGACATATCACACCAGCAGCTTGAATTATGATGCATACTTATTACAAAATTTGCTATCCTCATCTCTATGCCCAACACATTCAATATTGCAGTATTTAGCAGGTTATGTGTTACATGTGACATGTATCTACCCAGAAGAGGGATGCATGGGTGCTTCTGGGGACAAGCCCAGTGGCGAGAAAGATCTGCAAGGGCAGTCCTTGGGACCAAGATGACTTAGGCTTTGAGTGTCTAGAGGTGAGTAGAACCCCAAAGTTCAGGGGAGCTTCTGAAGCAATGGGGTCAAAGTTCAACAATGGAGCTCCTGTGAGTCAGGTATCTCCATTTCTAGGTTCGGCTATGACCAAGTTGAGCTGGGCAACACAAAACCAAATAAGGATAACACAGACTAGACAACAGCATGGTTGATGAAATAGTAAACAATAGTTTTTCACAAAGCCACAAGCGCAGATTTCCCTTAATCCAGTGATGAGATGTGGGTCAAATGACATGTGTGGTATGTGTGCCTGTCTCCTGACCATATCAAAGCCAGTATCCACTGAGCTCAGTCCCTCAACCAGAAATAGATTCTTTCAGGGTTTGATCATCTCCTTCAAATACTGCATGGGAAAGGATCAAGAGGGAGGAACGGCAAAGCCAAGTTCAGGATGCGATCTCCCTGACTGACACTTGGCTATAGGTAAGTCCTGAACAGAAGGCTCCCTTGTCTCCTGGAAGGAGTAGTTGCCTACACACAGAAGAGCTTAGTGTCACCCACAGCCTTGCATCCGGCTGCACAGTGACTCCTGGCTGGATCTCGGACACAAGGTCTTCCAACATGCGAAGTCAGACTCTGCAGAGTGTCATGCCCAGAAGGAAGCAGGAAACACACCTAAGGATCCCCTCCCCCCATCCGCTGCTGGAACTTAGGAGGCGTGTGTGGGCATCTGGGAAACCTGGAATAACTGCTACTTTGGGTCTGCTCGGGGTGTGTGGCTGTCGCAGCACACAAGGACCTGTGGATTACACCGACACTTGTCTGATTGGCACAGGCTCAGTTTCCATCATCCAGAGACTTCCCACAGTAAGGTACAGAGGACAAGAAATACAGTAAGCATTTGGCAGAAGAGTGATGCCGAGAGCTTACAGGGCTCGCCTGTGTTCATGCAGAC
Organism: Ellobius talpinus; assembly: GCA_001685095.1. NCBI lineage: Eukaryota > Metazoa > Chordata > Mammalia > Rodentia > Cricetidae > Ellobius > Ellobius talpinus. The sequence goes on along the minus strand of LOJH01000963.1, from coordinate 9,102 downwards.
TGGCAGGCAGAATCACATTCAAAATGAGGAATTTCAGTTGCACGTCTTAGCAACTTTCAGCCGGCTTGGGAACATAGGCTCCTTTTTGCAGTGGGAGCCTGAACACGGCCAGCACATGTGTCTTCTCTTGCTTTCTTACTGTTTGCATCAAGAAAAGGCTTCACTACGTAGCCCAAGCTATTCTCAAGCTCAAGATCCTTCTGTCTCAGCGTCTGAAGGTTGAGATTACAGACACACAGTGCCTTACAGAATCTCGTGTCCTCCTTAGCTGATGGAGTCCAACCACTGAGCCAAGGAGCTCTCAGAAGCAGCCTGGGCTCCTGACTTATCCTTGGAAAAGCTGAAGCTCTGCCCTGGCCCAGGGCAGTCAACAGACAAGAGGAGGCAACAGCTCACTCCCTGGAGCCTTTTGCTGAAGTTCCAAGCAGATTAAAGCCTCCTTCTCTGGAACCATAGGCTCTAGGACCAAATCCTGACAGTCTTTTCATCTTGTCCCACCTTGGGCCCTCCTGATGTGTGGCCTTGTCTGTCTTTGTTACTGGAAGGGTACAGATGATCATCTTTTGGAGTCAATCTACTGCCTTAGGCTCTAGGAAATCAATTTTGATAATCCTGGAATAGACAACAAACCTTGTCCTGGGCTCTGGAACATTTTCTTATGCTTGTTTTCTTTCTTTATTTATTTAAATTTTTATCTTCTATGTATAGGTGTTTTGTCTGCATGTAAGTCTCTGAATTGTATGATTACGGAGCCCACGGGGCCTGAGAGGGTATTGAATCCCCTAGAATTGGAGTTATGGGTGGTTCTGAGTTGCCATGCGAGTGCTGGGAACTGAACCCAGGTCCTCTGCAAGAGCAACAAGTGCTCTGAGCCATGCAGCCACCTTCCCAGGCCCCTCGATCTCTTTCCACAGGGACATGTGCCATGCTGAGCACACAGTCAGCTATTGACAGAGCTTTACTTGGTGTCAAGGACAATGCCTCTAGTGTTTTCAGGTGCCAGACGCTATAAAAAAACGTGTTATACACTCAATCCTCTCATGTCTTTCAACTATTTTTATACCCATTTCACATAGAGAAAACTGAGGCACACTAAAGACGGGAAGATGTCCCAGTCTCCGAGTTGGCTGTCAAACAGCAAAAGCGGTGTTGGTATTTGGTCAGGTTACCTCTAGATGAGTGGACATGTGGGTAGGTGGATAAAAGCTCCACATTGAGACAAGGAGGGGAGAGGGAGAGATGGAGAGAGCAGCAAACCTTTGAGAATAAGATGATAAAAGTGGAGCAAGGCTGTGGCATGTGCAGGGAAATTTCACAGCTAGATTTCTGGGCAAGTGTCCCCCTTTGTAGTCTAAACACTAGGCTCACTGATTTCAAAATACTGACATAGAGCTGGAGAGAAGAATGGGGACATGTGTCAGTACCAATGAGCCCAGCCCAGATTGCTTATAGGATAGCAGAAATAGTAAACCGTGAACAGCCAGTGAAGGACTGTGAGGTCAACCTAGAGACAGACGCAATGCTCCTCCATACAACCAGACTCACACCCTTCCCCACCATCATACCCTTTCCCGTCCCGCCCTTTGCCACACAGCTCTTGAACTTCTGCAGCCTCTGCTCCCATCTGCTAATTCAAGGGTGGCAAAAAGACACTCCAGGCATCATTGACCCTCAAGGTTACAGGATGTCTACCCACTCACATGGGGAAGCTATCACATGGACTGGAAACACAAAGGCGCACCCTTGACCATTACAGTTCATGCTGTTGGAGGCCTTTGAGGGGTTTGAGTCCCAACTAGTCCTCTCATTGAGCATTCACGCAGCAAGCCGGATGCTGAACCTACATATCCATGAAAACTCTTTTGTTTTCTGAACTGCCTAGGTTTTCTTGAAGAACTTGTTTTTCTACTAAGCAGGTTCTCTTTCACCAGTAAGAACAAACAGTACTGTCCCTCTCAGGAGCTGGACTTTTAGTCATTGTCTCTGATGCAGGGTGACGACAGCCTGTTTAGGAAACACACTATAACAGTTCATCCCTCAGCTTAAGAGATCGTAAGATCCTGGACTTTTTCCCCATGGTTCTCTAACCACTTGCCTGCATTCTGGAAGCTTCCTGATAGCTAGAGAGCGTTCAAGAAAAGGAACTAAGCTTTTCAAAACCACTGACCTGTCTGTGGAGATGCAGCATAGCCTTGCTTCAGGTCATGCTGGCCAAGGCCATGGGGAGCATAGCCCAAAGGTGATGTTTCTGGAAGCAAAACACAGCCACTGCTCATCTCCCCATGACCACAGTGCTCCTGGGGTGGCTGCCCCAGACACTCTTTCCCCTGCCCCCCATTCAGACTCCCATAGCCTGGCAAGGGACCTGATGTGGGATATTCTTTCGACCCACAGCCGTCTCCGTTTTCCAACATCTTTGATACCCACAAATAAGGAAGAAAAAGATATTCCTTGGTGCAGAAAAGTGCAAATTGCTCTAAGAAGAAAGTTAAAACAGCCACAAGACCTCTGTATTATAACTCATCAAGATCCACCTCAACTTATAGCCAGCAGCTTGGAGAAACAGCCACAGACCTTCACATTTTCCAAAGATGCTTGGTAAACTCAGTGGTCACCCTGGCCCAGTGTTCTTATGTGGTCATAGACTTGCAAGACATCCACCAACAGAACCCAAGTGGCTATGAACTTGAACAGACCTCACAGCTTTTGTTCATTGACCTTCCATCACAACATAGGGCTGCAGGCCCCATGGGAACTAGCAGAGCTAGGGTTCTGTCACTGATGCAGGGGAGGCACGACCAGCCATAGGGCAGCAATCTCAGTGCAGCACATGTACTCACTGCTACCTTGAAGCGGCAGCACCTATTCCAACCACAGAGGTTATATTAACACATGCATTTCATAGGAATCACAGATGGCAGCAACCAGGGCTGAAAGTGAATCTTACGTGTGATCTTACATATATGCAATACATTTAAACATTCTATTCCAGGACCCCATGGCTTCATCAGGTCTGACAAGTGCACTGTGGTACAAATGGCTATAAGAGGCCAGGGCTGGGGCTGGGGAGGCACAGCAATGTGTTGTTATGGCATGTGAAAAAGAAATGTGACCCTCTGAGCAGATTCAGACAATTAGTAACTTCTTAGCTCACTTTTCTCTCACATCCATCACCATGTCAGGTGATACACCTCACACTGTCTTTGTCTCCTCTTGTTTGTTTTTTTTTCCATGTCCATGGTTGGGTGGTGACATAGGTGCCACTCTCCTGTGCTAAGACCCCCTTCCTTGGCCTGTTTCAGTTCCCTGGGATCTCTCTCTTTCTCGACTTCTCTTGGACTTGCCTTCTTCTCTGCTGCTCTTGCCTGTCACCTGGCCCTCCTGCACCTGCTGGCCCCTTGCCACCTCCTTAGGCTCTACAGCAGAAGTGTTGGTCACAGATAGACTCCATCACACCATTCAGGAATAAACTACATTTTACTGGCGAGAGGTATTTCCGAGACACAGTTGGAAGAATAGACTGAGCATCCCAATAAGGGCCTGTGCACTACTCCTGAGGAGAAGAAAGCCAACCTTGTGAGGTGGGTGGAAAGCATCCTCCTGGGGAACTCCAATAGCCCTGCTGTTGGGAACCCCAGAGGCCAGACCAAGACTTTTCTCCTGCCCAAGTTTCTAGCCAAGCACATTGCTTAGTCACTGCAAGCAGAGAGCCCTTAGGGCAGGCCTGTTTCTCTAAGCCTGAGGTGAGGTTAGAAGACAGGGGAGAACCAGGAAGAAGCCTCACAACTTGTGCTTTTAGATAAACACACCCATGCAAGGTTTCTGCAGCACTGCCCTCATCTAGAGATATGGCCTGTGAAAGTTTCTCCCAGAAACGTAGCTGAGAGAATGGCTATCTTATCAATAACCCCAGGAAGAAAGGTAGGGCAGGAAAGAGGGAGGGAAGATGGGAGGAAGGGGGAAGGAAAGAAACCAGGAAGCTAGCCTACACTTGAAAACACGTACACCCTTAAGTTTGTTCCATGATATTGAAAATAGTTTGAGATATATTTTTCCCTAATAAAAGGTGCTAGAACTCTTTTTAAAAATTGCCTAAGAGTGTAGTGATATTTCACTAGGCAAGTATTAACATAAAAATGTGCTTAGGAGCTTAGCACAGAATGAAACAATAAACATCGTAACCTCCCCTAATCTGTTCAATTTATCCCTCGAAGACAAAAACCCATTCTTATGGGACTAGTTCTCGCTCCAAGACTTAATCATTCATTTATGAAGAATTGTATGGGCCTCATATTAATTCACTCCTTCTGGGAAAGACCACTGGCTCAAAGAAGACTCCAGACTTCACTGTCACCGGAAATGGCCATGTCACATGCTGAGCTGAGCTCAATCTTCTAACATTTTGTACACAGCACACAAAAGTCGATCTAAAAGCCTGGTCTGCCCTGCATTCTTAAAAAAGTGTTCAGAGTCACAATCTATAGACACAATGAGCACAATGAGTCACAAAGAGAACTCAAAAGTGGCCATGGTTTAAGATCTATACAATGGCTTAGACAGAATGCATGAGGGCAAAACCTCTCTGGTTCTATTTTGTTCTTCTCATTTTATTTTGTTTGTTTCATTTATGGGATTGTCTTCAAACCCTTTCCTTAGAATCTACTTTGGCTTCTCTTGCTATTAAAAATCCAAGTTGGATACTCTGGGTCTTGATTATTTATTTTAAAAAAATCAACAGAAAATGAGAATAATGTATAATTGCACCATTTAGAACATGAGCCTATACTGCCAATGTTTTCTAAAAGAAGACTTCATTTTTCTTGTGATTACTCTCATGGCTGTTTAGTTTTACTCTTGTCTACAAACTCACATGTATAGGATTCAGAATGACTACAGGCTTGGAGAATTGCGATGGCATCCTGGGAGCCACTTGATGGGATACCACAAAGGTGCCCGTAGAGTAAGAAGAGGGGACATGGGTCACAGGAGTCCGAGAAAGCAGCTAACACCCACCTCCTCTGAAAAGCCTGAAATGGCCGACCATGGAATCCACCCAGCTTCTCCAGAGTCTCCTCTCTGTGACAGAGAACGGAGACCATTTCTTGGCATGTTGTCCTTATGGATTTCAAGGATACAGCCTACTCTTTAACTGCCTTAACCCAACTAGAGTCCTAACCTTGAGACAGTTACATTTTGGGGACAAATTGATCGCTCACAGTCCTCCTGGAAGAGTGTGGCAGGTGGATGAAATGTCCTACGCACATTAAGTCATGATTCATTTTTTAATGAACTCTTCAGAAATCGAATGCAGCCACCAGAGACCCTGGGACCCTGGGATTTGCCAGACAGACATAGACAGCAGGTAGGCAGATGGATGGAAAAAATGACCACGAATGGTCTCTGTGACATATCCCTTGCTCAGGCCTCACCTTTTCCTCCTCCACCAGCCACTGCCTAGATTCTCTGTGCCAGCGTGTCACCAAATTGGGAGTGACATAAGAGCCACCAGCTGTCCATGTTCACTTTTAACTCCTGCCATCCTCGTGGAGCTGAGAAATGGGTTTTTCTTACTCTCTAGCTGAAGTTTTCTTACTCTCTAGCTTCATCCTTCAACTATGACCTGGAGAAAACACATGACCTCTCCCCAGTAGCCAGAATCCCACTCCACAAGACCTCTAAAGGTGGACAGAATGCCTAGGTGGCTAGGAAGTGCTGGCTATGGAGTGTCCCAGTCGGTGAGGAGTATTGGAGTCCAAAGTACACGGCGACACTTAGAATTATGTCAGCCGGGAAAATGAATGCAGTGGGAAGCTACAGGGGAGAAATTCATCAATGCTTCTGGTTGCTTCAAAAAGAGACTTCTCCTCAAGTCTTAACAGTTCCTCACCTCACGCAAATGACTATGAAGAGGGTAGGACAAAAGCCACCCAAACTTGATAAGACTTTTCAAAAATGGCTGGGAAGTCATTTAATCTTATTTAGAACCATTAAAGTTTCACATGGTTAGTTAATTTTTGTTAATTGGAAGGATTATAGAGAGTCTACTGCAAGCCCCCCCCTCCCCAAAGAGCTGGGTTCCTGCAGCTTTTTTTGTTTAAAATAAGAAAGTCTTTTCCCCCAAGTATCTTAAAGATGCTGAGGAAAAAAAATCAGAAATAAACATCTATCTGTGCATAAGCAAAGTTCACTGGACCCAGGAGTGGAAAGGTAATGGCTCTCGCACTACTTATGCTGCAAGCTCACTGGGGGGTTGTACCCAACACCAAATGGCCTCTGTCAGTGTTTATGTTCTCATCCAATTCCCAGACAGACATTCTCCTGTTGAATACCCTTGCTACCCCGAATGCCTCCGACTTTGTAGCGCAAAGCAGACCACACATAGGTATCCAGTTCTGAATTTAAAAGAGAAACATCTGCTATCTGCTAACAGGTTGAAAAGAGAAGCTCAACAACAAGAAGGGGTTCCTCAGACTGGCTCCCGGTGCACCCCAGGAGACTCTAGGCATAGAGTGTCAGTAGTGTATGCTAGATTTCAGAGGAGAGGCTAGCATGCTCGATACTAAGAGGCACCATTATCAAGCTATTCTCCCCTACACAGTTCAAACACTGGCCCAAGCCACCTCAGTGAGGTTTTAAAGTTGTCTCCCAAGTTCACAAGACATGAGACACCCCACCCTATTTCTGTGAAAAGGGGGAGAACATTAACATAGCTGAAAAACATCTAGAAACCTGTCAGAATGGTTGAGGTCTAGGGTCCTACCTCAGATATCCAGGTAATTCAGAAGAGGCTGCTTGCTGTCACTAGTCAGGGCTGGTGAGGGTGCGGCCTTTGTGCCCCAGAAATGCACCAGAAGCTTGTGTGGACGGAATCCCCATTCTTCCTCCTCTGGCTCTAGAGCTGTCTGTTTGGAAGTAGGGAAGGAGCAGCTCCAGGTAGGCATCGGGACAAGAGTGTCTACCATAAAATTCCAACTAGAGCCCTCATTGATAGTCCACCTCTCTTTTGGAAAGCTCTCACCAAAAAGGTAACAACAGTGACTCCAATCCTGCTTTCTCCCTGCCAGTGCAGGATAGGAGAAGCAGTTGCAGGGCAACCTAGGGAAGGTTGTTCTCCTAGAAGCCAGAATATGAGAAGTTCAGGCAGGGAGAACCTGGAAGCTGTCCACAGTCCCACACCAGCACAGCCTCCAAATGCTTCCCCACCAGACTCGGAAGGATCTGAAGAGAGGCAGGACTCTCAACCAAAAGTGTCCCAGGAGATGGGGTGAGGAGAGCTATGCACCTCCTCTACCAGACGTGGTGATATGTTCCCCCCCCCAGGAAGAGAGGAGGAGTTTGGCGACAAAGAGGGGACTTCCTTTCTTTGCAGGGGGCACGCTAGGCCCCTTCCCACAAGTGGTCTTGAAGGCCAGAAGGCTGGGGTGGGAAGAAGTATTCTTGCAACCACCAAGCCACCAGAAAAAAAAAAAAACGGGGCGATTTATCTGGGGGTTGCAAAGTGGGTAGACCCACCTCTGATCCCCGACACCAGGTTGAGAAGCTGGGTCTCCCTTCACAGGAGAAGCTGTGCACACCCCCTTCCGCCGCGACTCTGCACACACCCTCCAGTGCTAAGCTAAGGATCTTTCCCAGCCCCACTCTGGGCTCCCCCACTCCCTTCTTTGCTCCGCCCAGGTGCAAACCTTGAAGCAGCTCGGAGAGGTGGCTCCGGGTGCAGCCTCCGCCCTGCACTCTCCTCTGGAGGGTTGGGACCCCAGGCTATCTGCTGAGCGTTGGGGACTCCCCTTTGCTTTCCACACGTATACCCCTAGGGATCAGGCCAGGAGTCCCCTTCCCCTTCTGGGACGTGGAGACATCCTTGACACCCTAGTGCTGTCAGAGACAGTGGGCGTACATCTACCGACCCGATTGCGAAGATGAAGGGGTGTAGAAGCGAGCAGGTGCGAGAGAGGAAAGGGGCTGTGGTCCTCTTGGAGCCAGGAACAGCGTCCTCGGTCCATGATCTGAACATTCAGTCACCGCCCAAGATGCCAACGCTTTCAGAATGTAGCCGAGAGGTTTGTTTGTTCCTGGGGAGGGAGCTCTTTCTACCCTAGGCAGAAGCAGCCAGCCTTCCTAAACACCCCGGGGCAGGAATTCCAGGAGCTGCTTCCCACCTCAGGACCTCCCAGGTACCTAGCCCCTCCCCCTGTATTTACACATCCAGGCTGGAGGCCCCCCTCCCGCCCCCACCGGACTTCAATCTCTTTTCCAAATCCTCTTCGGTGAACACACTGGGCTGCCCCTTTGCCCACGTTAACCGAGCCTTCCGTCCCCTCACCCTTGGGCAGATCTCACCCTCTAGCTGCCTCCTGCATCCTCAAAAGAGACCTTTTTCTCCCAGAACCACTTACTTCACCCACCCAGAACCTCACTTGCATTTCCCAAGGCACCAAACCGTAACCGAAAGCCACTCCGGGGATTTTATTATCAAGTTGGGGGTGGCGTGCTTGAATTGTCTGACCCCCACCGCTCTGGATGGAGACCCCCGGGTGGCAGAAACCTTCCCTTAAAGTCCCACCTGTCCTGGTTCTCCTTCTCTGCCCCTACCCAGCTGCGACAAGCAGGAGAAGCAATACTAGATCCCAAACCCTCGCCTCTGGAACCGGAGCTGCAGGGAGCGAAAAGTCGAACTGCAAGAACACAGTGAGAGAAATGGGCAAATGCGTTAAGGAAAGGGGAGCTGGGGGAAGGGCGCACGCGAGAAATGAACTGGCACCGCACCAGGTGAGAATCATACAGGGAGGGTTACAAAAGTTTGCAGACTACTGCATGGCACCTGGTTGCACAAGAGCGAAAAGGGTCGACTCCTCGTATTCCAGGCAGTCTCTCCAAATATCTGTTATCAAACGGACCCGGGGATTTGGACTGACAGGACTCAGAACTGCGGTGACCGTTCTCTGCTTCCCAGAGAGATGGCCTAGGCAACCTGACTGGGAGCTGATCCCGCGCTCTGCGTAAAGCAACAGGCGGCTGCACCTTACCTTGCGCCAGTCCTGGGTTGGGATGGCTGCTCCATCCTCTTGGCGCAGGGAGGAGGCGTTTGGTGCATATGCCTAGGGG
>LOJH01000962.1:19170-32893 GCA_001685095.1 Ellobius talpinus | reverse complement strand
GCGCGCGCGCGCGTGCACATTTGTGGGCCACAGTGCTCACGTGGAGGTCAGAGGACAACTTGTAGGATTTGGTGCACTCTCCTTCCACCATGTGGGTACCAGGATTGAACTCAGACCTTCAGGTTTAGTAAGTACCTTTACACTTGGAGCCATTTGTCAGCCCTTGGGTACGGCTTACGTTCTTCGGGGCATCTCTCTCTTAACTCCCATGCTTAAGTGCATATTAAAATTTATTAAACTCCACCTCCACTTGTCACACAAATATGAGAACACTGAGTCCCAGCATGAGGACCCTATTGGGAGAACCCCTTAACAAGAGAGTGGGAGCCATTTTTTGCCCCTGCTGGGCAGACAAATCCCTCTAGAAGTTGACTACTCTCAGACAGCAGTTGCCTAGGAAACACCAGTGACATCAAGGAGCCTCAAGGACACACTAAAAAACTTCAGCAACTGTTTGCAGTGTGGCAGATGTCGCCAGGAGCAAGACCCTGCCTGGCTCACTGTGAGAAAGCCATGGGGACCCCAGAAGGAGCCAGAGCCACCTAGAGCAATAAGAGGAAAGTGGAGTCCTTTAGTCCTTTCATTGCTGCCCTCCCAGGACTGCCAGGGATCAATAAGGATGCCTTCCAGAAGGGGCTGCCTGGGGCTTCGTGAAACCTAGAGAGTGGGTAGTCTTTGCCAAACTCCAGCTCTCCCCCATGCCCCACATCGGGTGTCTGGTTTCCGCTGACAGAAGTCAGTGACAGAACCTGCTGTGAGGCCTCAGGCTCTGGTTAGCCCAAGCAGCTAATTAGGCTCCTCTACCTGCCAGGTAAACTGAGTGGCGAGGAGGAGTCAGACTGTCACCTGCTCCCCCTCCAGCCTGCCGGCTCTCATTAGAGCCACGCCACTCCCACGGAGCCCCAGAGGCCAGAAGGCAAATGAACCAGGCATCCCTGCAGCCCGCGATGAGAACATGAAGAGCCCATCTACCTGCTCTCTGGGAGGGACAGGGACAAGGGTCCCAAGCAGAAACCAGCCTACCTCTCCTCACAGTGGGCTCCCATCTGATCAGAATTACTTTTATCACAAGTGACTGGTTCCTTTAGTGGCCTGGTCCAGTCTGACCACATCGGTAGGCTGGGCTGAAAGGAAGCCAAACTAAATAACAACAACAACAAAAAATGCCTAGCAGCAGAGAAAGCAAGGAAGTAACAGCCATCCTCTGGTTTGCAAGCAGGACAGGAGCTGCCTAGGCACACCTCCTCCCTGCCCAAGGCACCTTGTGATGTATTAAACTCTGTGAGCGGGAAGCACCGTGTCACCAGGGTCACCAGGGAGGAAGAGAGAGCTCCCAGGTGGGCAATAAAATACACATTGCTTAAGAAGACAAGGAGCTGCCACCATCTCTTTCCCAAATGGTTCCCAGTCAGGGACAGAGACATGCACCTGTCGTCCCAGTGGTGGGAGGTTGAGGCAGGAGGAACAGCAGTTCAGGGCCAGCCTGAGATACATAATGAGAGCCTGCCTCAAACAACAGCAGCAACAGCAAGATGGCTTCTCGTCAAGAATAGCTCCTATACGCCTCAGATCCCATAATACCACACAGAACACTTTTTAACATTTATTTATTTAGTGTATACATGTATGGGGGGGGTACGTGAGAGAATTTTGAAAGCCGGTTCTTTCTCAGGGATTGAACTCTGCTTGCCAGCCCTGGCTGCTGGGCATCTTTACCTTCTGAGTCATCTCAACAGCCTAATTTCTTTTTTTTTTAATGGGACTATCTGAGCTGGCAGAAACAGGAGAGAAATTAGTACTAGAATTGCAATCAGTGTGGGCTCAAAGACGGTTTGTATTTGTCTGTGAATGAGATGCAGGTGCCACAGTGTGGGATGTCTGGGTTCTCAGCTCTCTGTATAGAAAACAGCTCTCGTTGATGCTGCTGCTATGGCTGAGTTGTCCAGAGCCCCCAAATCTCTACTGGCACCAGCTCTTGCTCCCATGCCACCTGAGGGACAAAAGGCATGCTTCCTGTGTCACATGTACTCAGGAGGGTCACAGGCAAGATTGGCTAAGGCCCCTCTGAATCTTTAACATTTAAAGACTGCTCCCCTGCAGATGTTATCAGTGAAAAAAGTACATGTGTGCCATTCTGAGCCAGAGGGATGTCAGTAGGAACTACACGACACCCTGGGCTCCTTCCTCCTGACTATTTATGCCCCAGGGACATCTGTGTACCATGTGAGACTCCACCCCAATAGTGGGGGGTCCCTGAAACGAGACCACCATCTGAGCTATCAAAATCATTAATCCTGACAATACTTGAGTGGGTGGGGCCAAATCCAGAGATCTCTGAGGCAGACACAGAAAACCACACAAAGGATTCTTTTCTAACTTGTTTGTCTGGTCATTAGAATTCCTCTGCCTGCCCTGCCGAGACACCATTACTGGAGCCTAGAAAATGGCTGGATTGTGTAGGCAAATGTAATAGCAACCTGTGCCTCTGGGCAGGGGGATTGGAATAATCTTGAATAATTTTGAAGGTGTCATTTTGTGGAGGAGCTGTGTGTTTGCAAACAACAAGAAATGCATTCGCTCACTATACTGCAAGTCTCTGCCATTTCACTCTGTGGCTTCTCCCATCAAGACGTATGGTATTTCTGGGATAGGAAGGTGGCTCAACTAGTATCAACACTTGCCACACAAGTGTGAGAATATGAGTTCAATGCCCAGAACATATGGGAAAGGCATGATGTGTGCACCAAGACAGGCAGATCCCTGGGACACACTGGACAGCCTAGCCTATTTGGTCAGTTCCAAGCCAGTGAGATACTTTGTCTCAAAAGACAATGTATTACAGCACCTGAGGAAGGACATATGAAGTGGTCCTCTGGCCTCGATTTGCACATACACACATATGTACCTCCTCACACACATGTACCTACACACACACACATACATACATACATTTTTAAGAGAGGTGTAGGGCTCTTTATCTTTGACTCTGGGGTGGCCTTGTCACTTGCTTTGACCAGTAACATACAGCATTGGTGGCCATATGACACCTCTAGGGCTAGGCCTCAAAAGCTCTGGAACATCTCTTGGTCTTGGAAATGCTTGGGCTGGGTTAGTCTGATGCGGGATAATAGGTCCCTGGGAATGTGGACACACTGCCCAAGTCTTATCAAACTTGGGGGTATAGGCTAGGTCCCAAGCCAGATTCAGTCACCCATCTCCAATAAGACAATTTAAAAAGTCAGATTAACAGTGGAAAGCAGGAGCTAAGACCTGGGTACACACGCTAAGTATAGTGGGTACAGTGAATCCAGTGTGGGAGTCAGAAAACTCAGACACAAGATCAGATGTTTCATTCCGCACGACACGGCCAGGTAGCAACAGATTCAGAACTTAAAACCAAGGGCTTCTTGCATTTCCTCATCTGCCCTTCCCCCAGAAAGACAGGAACTTGGGAAGCTTCTAGAAACCCTGAGAGAGTTCTGGCAGAGCCTCTGCCATCTGTCCAATTGCACCTTCTGTCCCCACTGTGGACAACAAGGCCATGCATATCCAGGACACCAGCCCCTAATGGCCAGGTTTTTCCTACCTGCGGGGCTCTGTGCTCCAGGGAACCTACATCCCTCCCTTCTGCTCACAGACAGATTGGAGACCCAATACCATGGGGGGAGGGGGAGTCACGGGACTTCTCAGCTTTACTGAAAGAGATCAGTGGGTGGTCTCGCCTACTTGTAGGCATCAGTGGAAATGAAAGGAAACACAAAACAGGGAACCAACCCAAAGGGAAGGGGGAGCCAGCAGCCCCTGGACATATTCTAACCCCATTGGGAAGACTACACTGGAGCTGCCCCTCCCAGCACAAAACAGAAAAGATAAGGAGGAAGTAGGAAGTGGGAGGGGGCGGGAAGAGGAAGCAAATGAGGCAGAGGAGGAAGCAGCTTCCCTCTCAACTCTCCCAGGGGCCTTTGCTCACTCTGAATGGGGCCACTGGGGAAATGGAGATGGGCGGCAGGCCTGAGGGAGGCAGCTGCACCCAGGCCTGGCTGCACACATAGATTCTCACTGCCAGCTGGCCAGCGATCAGGCTGTCCTCATGACTGCAGAAGGGAGAAGGCGGCTGCCTTTTGCTGCTCTCTCCAGTTGGCAAAAACAGAGCACAGTCCATGAGCCGAGCCTGGCCAGGCCCCAATTTCTCCCACAAGGCAAATGATTCCCTGGGCTTGGGAAATACACCTGGCCAGAATTCCTGGAGAGGGGGGCAGGGAGTACAGGTTTCTGGTCCCAGGGGAAATAACCAGCTTCACTACTACAAAATGCTTTGATGTCAAAAATTGTCTGAGGAAGCGAAATAGCCAGACCCCCGAACGGCTGCTGATTTGCTCGGGTTGTAGCAGTTACAGCGTGCTAATGGACTCAGCTGAACTCAGGAGGGCCCCCACTGAGTGAGCACTCACAAGGTGTTCCTTCCAGGACGTCCCTAGTCAGGCAGCTGGGACAATAACAGTGTCCTCTATGTGCAGCGCCTCCTGGACAAATGTCAGCAGCTCTTGCTTAAGGCTGCCTCCTCGCTTGAGTCGGCTCCCCTATCACCTTGCTAGTCTAGATGGCCAGGGAATTAGCAGCGGACCCCGAAGGAGCCCTTGGGCACTGAGGGATGAAGGTTGGTGGGACAACACGCGGCAGTTCTGCTCTGTGAGTAGACTCCTGGGCTTCCGATGGTTCTGACAGGATGAAGCGCCAGCAGCCTGGCCCACCTGGCTAACTTACTTCAGAATGTACCCAGCAACGCATGCCTCCTCATCACTGTCTGATTCCCCAAAACTCTGCTTCCAAAGAAGTCTCCCTACACTAGAGTCCTTGTCCCAGGGACGACTTAAGGAAAACACAGCTAGTGTTTCAAACACCAACCAGCTCTCGCGGCCTCATGTGGTTGAACACTTTGTGCCCGGCTAGGGGTGCCATGTTGGAACACTGTGGAACTTTCAGAAGATTAAACTTCACTCACGGAAGTGAGGTGGGATTAGACCTTGAGGTTGCAGAGTCTAGGCACACCCCCAGTCTGCTCTCTGCTTCCTGACTAATTAGATTCAATGTGACCAGTCACTCCCGACATCAGTACCATGCCTCCCCCATCATGATTGACAGTGCCCTCCTTATACTGTAAACACCAAATAGACCCTTCCTCCGTTAAATTGCTTCCTGTCGGGTGAGAGCAACACAGAAAATAACTAACACATCTGCATCAAAGCGCTGTCAATCCTGTTGGCACACAAGAAAACCAAGGCCTGGCGGCTGAAGGGCCCTGCTGCTTGATGGAACAAGCTCCTGGTGACTCTTCCCTACTGCCATCATTATGATTCAGCTGAATGCTGAGGTGCAAAACAACCTTCGGCTCCATCAACAAAATGCCTCCTATACAGGCAGCAGCTTTTGCCATGCCAACCCAGGACTTCCTAGAAGATTGGTTCTAGACACATGAGTTAAAAAGACAAGTGATACCCTGGAGGTGCCACGGAGAGTCAACTGTCTTCAGTGAGTCCCTGGTTTCTATGTGTCTGAGATTCTTCCTCTGAAAGGTGAGATGCTAGCAATGGCCTGGAAAGGGGGAAATTCAGAGGCATGAATTCCTGTGACTGACATGCCCTCTAGGGTCAATGTGACTGTGTCAAGAAGCACGTGGAGAAAGTTGCACTGGGTAGCACTTGTGGGGACCATATCAGAAGACAATGTTGTGTGGGGGCTGATGGGTTAAATGGGAAAGGGCCACCTACCACAGGAGATGGACACTGCCCAGTCTGGGCCAAGATGTTTCACATGTCTCCATCCATCTCCTGGAGTGAAGATTGTTTTCCCTACCCTTGGATAACAAGAACTCAAGCTTTCCCAACGTGGGACTCCAAAGCATATGAGCAGCTGCCTACACCTCATGGCTTTATCCTTGACATTGGGGTCTGGAGACTTGGGCTGAGCCCCACCAGCAGCCAGGCCCCCAGGGTCTCTGATGATAGGCATTATAGGCAGCCTGTGCTGAGATGGTTCAGCCTCTAATCACATGAGCCAGTTCCCCCAACCCTTCCGGACAGATCACTCCTTGTAGCTCCCATATAGAGAGAGACCCATCTGCCTCTGCCCCCCGAGTGCTGGGATTAAAGGCGTGCACCACCCCCGTCCCGCTGGGTCTGTCTTTCTGAAGAGCCCTGGCTAACACAGTGTCCAGTAACATGATCTCCTGTGAGAGGAAAGCAGTGTGTGAGGCCTAAAGGGTCAGGGGCAGCCTGGAGGATGTCATTGGAGCCCAGCTTCAGACCCTCATTCATTTTTTCTTTGAGTTTGGGAGAATCCACTGTCTCTTAGAAGTCTTCTTTCCAGCCGGACAGTGGTGGCGCACACATTTAATCCCAGCACTTGGGAGGCAGAGACAGGAGGATCTCTGTAAATTGGAGGCCAGCCTGGTCGGCAGAGCAATTCCAGGACATCCAGAGCTACACAGAGAAACCCTATCTTCAAGGGAAAAAAAATGTCTTCTTTCCCATCTGGGCAGTAGGGGTGAGGTAGAGAGAGGGTGGAAGGGGGGAGGCAGGCAATGGATGGAACTGACCAAGATGGTGAAATTGAGACTCTAGGCAGGTGTCAGGAGTTGACCATCCTACCTGGTCCCAGGCTGCTGAGAGTTTGTCTGTAACTGGCTTGATCTAAACCCAGGAATATTTCAATAGACTCGGAATTTCAACACCCAGTCTGATTCCAGATGACTCTGTACAGCTGCCTGGTGCCCAATTAACCTTCTGATTATGCTAGGGAGTCAGCCCTTGGGACTCCAGCACCTGCAAGGGCCTCTGAGCCTTAAGGCCAGGCATTTCTGGAGGTACAGACATAAGCCACTGGTTGGAAGCCTGGCAGTCAGTCACTCCTTGGCAAGAAAAAGACCCAGAAAAGGATGTTCCAGATGGAAAGGGAAGTTTGATCTGGGGATGTTCTCAATGGGTGGAGCCCAGCCCTCCCCCCTCCCAAAGCCTCAGACCCTTTGTAAGCAGGGGATCTAGGCAGAGACTCCCATCTGCCCTAGGAGCCACCACCATTTCTCTGATCTGCAGGGTACCAGGGAACAGGCCAGGTGTCTGCAGGCTCCATCACTTCTTTCCTGTACTGGCAGATTGGTGGTGGCTGGAGAGAGAAGACACTGATGTCACATCTCACTCAGTCTTGTCAGGTTGATGGCCCTACCTTTATCAAGCGTCTGTGCCCCCCTTGACCATCTGTAGGGTCAGATATCCCTCCATCCCCCATCATAGTCCCAGTATGAGGAACTGACTAAATGCTTACAGTTTTCCTATGCCCTCCCTGTGAACCAATAACTAAGAAACAGCTTAGGGGAGGAAGGGTTGATTTTACTCATGGTTTTAGAGGCTTTACTCATCATGGCAGGAAAGGCATGGTCGAACAGAAAGGTCCCAAGGACACACCACACAGAGACCCAAATCCCCCAGGTATTTCTCAGGTCCAATCATGTTATGATCAAAATCAACCCATCCCACTCTAATAGTTTATAAACTGCCCCTTTATTGCATTGGCCCCAATTAATTGCTTGTAGATAACATCAGTTCCCTTCTGAGATCTGGATCCAGGCACCAAACTTGAGCAAACTACAAAGCATATGTAGGGGTGTGTGTGTGTGTGTGTGTGTGTGTGTTGTATGTGTGTGTGGTTGCACATGCACTTTTCATATACATATTGCAACTGAGTCCATATATCACACAAATCACCACAATGGCAATCTGCCTCAATGCCAAACTGATCAGGGCATCTGACATACGCTAACTTGCCCCTTGGAATTTTCTCACCTGACTGAACTATTGGAGATAGGCAGCTCTGTCACTAACTTTAATGATTTTAGGGCTGACCTCTGTAAGTTTCTTATGGGTTCAGCATGGTTGCTTCTGTTCTGGGCATCTCATCGATGTTCAGAACAGAAAGAAATTGGCCAAAGGAAAGTGATATAGATCATTTCTAAACTGGAAATACAAAGTTTCCGAGTCCCACTCTGTGGACACTCACCTCTAAGCTATACCTGTGTTCCCCAGCTACCCAACAGCAGGAGAAATAGGAACAGCTGTAGCAGAAAGACATACGACATAGACATAAGACATTCTGTACTCTGTACAAGGAAGTACAGAGGGAAGGGACTTCTGGTAACTGCTTGAGGGTAAATCCTGGAGGTGGTAGGGTTCGCCATGGACAAAGAAAAAAATACCATGGGTAGGGGACTGGAGAGATGGCTCAGTGTCTGAGAGCACTGGTTGCTCTTGAAGAGGACCTAGGTTCAGTTTCCCATACCCACATGGTGGCTCACAACCATCTGTAAACTTCACAGAAATGTACATGTGGTCCATACACATATATGCAGGCCACACCCATACACATAAAATAAAAATAAATTTTAAAAAATTGTTATGGGCACACCTCACAATGGCTGAAAGATAAGAAATATATCTGGGGCAAGGAAGATGGCACAAGCAGATAAAGGCACTTGCCATGCAAGCCCAATGACCCAAGTTCACATTCCTGCACCACCCCGAACCCACACAAAAATACTCAATGCTGCAATCCCAGAACTCCTACTGTAAGACAGAAGGCTGAGACAGGAGAACTGCCCAGAAGCTCATCCACCAGCTAATAATATATAATATATAATCCATGTATTTTCAATAGAAGCAACAAAAGAAATTTGGTCTCAACAAAATTGAACAAAAGGACCGAGTGAAGAAAGTTTTAATTTCTCTGCTGACCTCAGTATTCATGCCATGGCACATATGTGCACACACTCATTCATACACACACACACACATACACAAATAATTAAACAAACAAAAGCACAACACAACAGATTTACAGCGGAGGTGGGGTTCGCCTCCTCTCCTCCCATTTCCCAAACAAACGGGACTGTCACTAAGGTAGCAAATGAGCCCGGCCCACCAGCAGTGCTGTCTCCTCCACTGCACTGCCAAAAAACATCAGTATTTTGAAAGTCTTAAGGCTCACAAAAAGTTAAACAATCTTTGTTGTTCCGGCCCTCAGGAGCAAGCCAGGGCTCACCCAGAGTCATACTCAAAGGTTGGAGAAGGACGGGGTATACAAAGCCCCGCGGTACTGCAGACAAGATCCAAGCTAGGAAATGATGCCTCCCACTCACCTAGTCCCTCATCCTCACCCTGAGAATGCTCTAGGATCTCCTCCGCCTCCAGTGTACCCTGCAAATCAGCCAGCTCATCCTTACTTCCCGCACCTCGACTCTGCTCAGATATCTTAGCATATGATGACTGTTTGGCCATCCAGTCTCTGCAGAACGATGCCAGGTCAGGTGTTATTTCTTCCTCTCCCTCGTTTTCTTGACAATAGACATGTGTAGTGTGCAATCGAGTTCTTTTGTTTAACATTTTATTTATTTAAACATCAGTCATCCATCAGAAGGGAAATGAGAATGCCACCCCCGCCTGGTACATATCGCCTCTGTTTTGCCACTAGCTGCAAAAACTCAACAAATATATCCTCACATGGGCATATGCACCTGCCAATCACTCGCTGTTAGATTCAAAAAGCTCTAAGATGTGTGGGCTCCCCCCTCCAGGCTGAGCTTGATGCGTAGTGGGGGGAGGGAAGGTTAACACCACACTGCCTTGGAGGTTTAGCAAGCTTTTCCAACTTCCCTTACACGATTTTGGAGCCGGCCAGGCAGCACAGTGACCCCGAAAAGCACTTTCCCACTTCATCTCAGAACCTATGTGTATTTTGATGGAAATATAATCCATATGTTTGCCTCATTTCTACCTCCTCCTGCACACAGTGCTAAGAGCTAGCTGATTGATGGCCAAAGGCCCTTGGAGACTTCTTGGAGCTTTTTTTTTTCTTAACAGAAAAAGGAAGCTGCCTTGGTTGGCAGCAGCCAGAGCTTGCCTGCCAAAGATCTGGACAGAGCCAAATGCAGAAGCCAATGGGCAGAGAAACAGATGGAGGCTCAGGGTCAGCCTTCTCCAGGAAGAAGGCACATGGCTATTCTCCACACTCAACATTTATTGAGCGCCTGCTGTCTACTGACTGCAGTTCTACAGGTGGGGAGCAGAAACACAGGAAAACAACCCTTCCCTGTGTGTAGGGAGTGCCTCACCACTTATTCCGGAGCTAGCAATTTTTTCTATAAAAGGTCAGAGAGACAGTAATAGGGCTTCCCAAATGAGAGGACCACTGCGGTGGAGTAGGACGAATTCTAATAGTTTGTAATAATAAAAAACCCAGAGTCAGATATGGAGTAAATGCTGAAATATCAGAGAAGTAAAGGAGCCAGTCATTAGAGAGACCCTTTACCTCTACCAAATCCTCAGACCAAAGTGGGCAAAATTCTGTCTCCACGAACCCTCAGACTGAAATGCTGTCTCTACAAAGCCTCAGACTGAATCCTGAATCCTGTCTCCTCCCGCCTTATATTCCTCTCTCTGCCCAGCCAATCACTTCCCATCTGCACCTCCCTCGTGCTGGGATTACAAATGTGAGCCACCACCCTATGGCTCTGTTTCTCTTTTAGACTGATTCAATCTTGTGTAGACCAGGGTGGCCTTGAACTCATAGAAATCAGTCTGCCTCTGAGTGCTGGAATTAAAGGTGCGTGCCACCACTGCCCGGCCTCTATGGCTAACTAGTGACTAGCTCCGCACTCCAATCTTCAGGCAAGCTTTATTTGTTATAGCAGGAACAAAATATCACCACAGGGTGGGTCCTCAACAATGCTACCATGTTGTGAAAGCAATCAGAGATAACACACTGATGGGGGAGGGGCCAAGTTCCAACAGAACTTCATCACTATAAGGGTGGAAGCATGATCACGCATGATCAGTGTCTCACAAGGCAGAAGCAGTAGGATCATGAGTTTTAAGCCAGCCTAGGCTACACAGTGAGACTCTGTAATAAACTTTGATCAAGGTGGAAACATTTAACAGCACCAGATGGGACCACACCCAGCCCCTGTCAACAGCAATTCCCTATGGCTTTCTCTCATTCAATAAATACAGGTATCTCCGATGTGGAGATGAAAGCCCCTAAGTCTTCATCATGGTAGAAATAAACCCATATCTCTGATGGGCTTGACGGAAGGAGAGCAAACACCCCAGCCAAGGGTGCCTCTACCTGATCTTTCCTTGGTATCCCACCAGCAGGCTCCATATGGTGCACACACCTGTACTTCCAGTGTGAAACCACACAGCTAGTACTGCTAAAATCCCATGGGGCCCAGGGAGTTGTGATCATCTTCATGCAATAGGAGCAAATGGTGGATGTACAGGTGTTTGAGAGGCACATGCGGTCTGACACTAACCAGGCTGCCTTAGCACCCACTGCTTGTGACAGTATAGGGGCTTCCTGGGCTTCTTCAAATAAGATGAGGCATGAAGTAAGTCTGCCACTGTCTGCTCAGAGGAGCTATGCCTGGGAATGGCACCTCTCTGAACATTGGTTCAGAACACTAAACTATATGCTTCTAGACAAGTCAGCCCCATTCCGGGCAGATCTCAGTCCTAGGATGGAGGAGAAGGTAGCTGAACCCAAGACACTTGCATCAGTCTGGCATCTGTCCTGGGTCCAGAGGAGAGAACTTTGTCCATGACCGGTCCCTCATTACATAACCCTAGCTTTCCCTTTCCAGCTTTAAGGGATGTGACTTGACACCCAGACTTAAACCTTCCTGGGAAAATTCATGTAATGACATTATGACATCTTGTGGTCACTTAGAGGAACCCACACTATTCCCACCCAGGTTCTGTGTTGCAAGAAAAAAAGTCCCCATTCAAAGACCACCCAAGGAGCCCAGGATGACACCATCCTCTTCTCTCTTCCTCACTGATAACCTACGTGTGCTTCTGACATTTAGTCTCGCGTTTCTCAAAGTGTGGCCCTCGGCCAGCAGGACCAGAAATACCCGGACCAAGGTAACTTTAGCTTCATGGAGCAGATGCTGCACCTCCATGAGAGCCCAGTAGGGTGCCTAGGGGGAATGGGGGAGCTTAAGGCATGTTCCTCTGGTCTACCCCATCAGGAGTGGATACCTCATTTGCTTCTGTCCTCACTATAAGGTAAAAGGTGAGTGAGAGGGGGGACCCAACAGGATGTTATACTTGAGAAGAAACCACAGTGGATCCAGCAACTTCCAAGGATCCCTGGACCAAGTCAGTCATTCTATTTGTCATTGATTCTCATATGATGGGTATGCCTGCTAGATACCAACCTAAACACTGTTCACATTCTCTTACTTAGTTCCCACAAGGATTCAGGTAGAAACTACAGTTGTTCCGGGTTGTAAATGAAGAGACTAGAGCTTACAGGTTAGCTCCCAGATATCCCCGCAGAGTCCTCAGATCTCACAGAACCAGGGGGGAGGCATGAAAAGGTTATATACAAATAAGAAAGCAACCAGGGAAGGAAGCACCGACAAATAAGAAATGTTGGGGTAGACTAGAGAGAGATAAAAAAAAAGCACAGATAAGAGACAAACTCCAGGTCTTGGTTTCTCCTCTCTGGCAAGTGCCTACAAGAAGGGCAGCCAATAAAAAGCTAAGATGATGCCGTGCAGAGTCTTAGAAAAGTCTCTGTTGGGAGGTAGGCCTGGTGATGGAATAGGAGGCAGGCTAGAAGTCAACGCAAACATGGCCTCTACTTGCACTCTGACCCCTGCCCCAGGCCCACCTTATGTGCAGTTGCCTCTCGGCAGAGGCCACATTATGAATGCTGACTTAGGGAAATGCCAGTGCAGGTAAAGGCAGCCAGGAGGAGATATGTGGAAACCCAGAGTAAAGGAGGTCCAGGAGAGTCAGACTCAGAGGCTTCTCTCCAGTGAGGCTGAGCTAAGAGCAAAAACCTACAGAATTTGTTGCATGGAGGGCCTTGGCAAACAAATACCAGCCCATGGGTCTTTCACTCAGACAAATCGTGCCCCTGGCATTCGAAGAGTTCTTTTAGATTGGCAGAAACCAGAGCAGAGACGAGGGGCAAAACAGATACGTTCAAGGATGTGAGGAGCCGGTTTTCAGAAAGACAAAGCAATCCACCCATCAGCCGAAGCTTGCCCCAATCTTCCCATCATTGCACAGCCATCCTTTCTATAAACTCTCAGAGAAGGTTCTGGGCCACTGCCATCCCCATTCATACGTGGAAGCCCTAATGTCTACCTTTACATGACTACACATGGAAGGAGGATCTTTAGAAAGGCAAGCAAATATGGGCTTTAATACATTTCCTCATGAAAAAGAGAAAATGTGAACACACAGAGATGTTCATGCTGAGCACAGAGGGAGCCTCCCCAGAGGACACATTGAGAAGGGGGCCATCAGTAAATCAAGGAGACAGGTCTCAGAAGAAAGAAACTCTGCTGACACCTTGTTCTTGAAGGATGAGAACTAAAGATCTCTTTCAACCACCCAGCCTGGGCATTTTGTTACAGCATTCTGATATACTGCGATATGGTTGGGGTGTCCCTGAGGATCCATTATGACTGACCGTTTGGTCCTCAGGGTGTTGATGTTGGAAGGTGAGGCCTGGTGGGACGTCCTGGAGTCAGGGGCAAGTCTTCATAAGGAACACTGGTCCCTGGAGGGAGTTCCTAGAAAGGATGTTAGAATCCAAGTCTAAACCTAACCTGTTCTCTCTCTCTCTCTCTCTCTCTCTCTCTCTCTCTCTCTCTCTCTCT